>LPNX011209772.1:392061-452541 GCA_001517045.1 Pseudotsuga menziesii | reverse complement strand
ATGCAATGTGCATGTATGGATCATTGGATCATGATGTATCATGTGAGTCATGTGACTGTGACATGTTTCAGTTTTATTTTTAATATATATATATATATATATTATTAATAATTATATATATATATATATATATAGTACCCCGGACGTACCGAAGTACCCTGTTTCAAAAAGTGCGTCCCCGTACCCACGTTTCCTGGCAACATAGGGTTTTATTTAACCAAAATGCCAGGTATGTGGAATAATAGTGATTCACAGACACTCTACATAGGTTTTAAGCAAAATGCCAGTAGAAATTCAACTCATTTGTTTGTATGTGGAACCTTGGCTGACTTCACTGGTTCAATAAGGAACAAAATTAGTTTAAAATCATTTGAAGTCAAGACCAAGTACATGTGGATATGAGTTCTTAACTCAAATACCAGAGGAGGGGCATTCAGCGAGTTACCTACGTCACCGGTAAAATTTTAACCCATTTGTTTCCGTAAACTCGACGGACTCTACATGGTCAACTAAGGGACATAATAAGTTTAACCATGTTTTCCCCTTTATATAGCTGGGCATTTTCTTAATGATAAAAGCCTGGATATCATCATTGTTACACTTTAAGCACCAACGATGTCATGTAATAATTGCAGAACCAAAAACAATAGCATTGGTTTGAATGCAGCATGTGCAAATGCTGTGTTTTTCATCCTCATTATGTATTCCGTTCAAATATATGCACGCAAGCTATACAATGGCGAACAAACGAAAAAGAGTCTGAGATGGGGTCTAAAGGGTCCAGGAATTGACCTTGCCAGAGCCGAGGAAGCCAGTGAGAACAGTGGCAGGAATGCGAGGGTCGTCACCAGCAGATGGTATTACAGCTTCAGCGTGTTGCTGCGTCGCTACAGATGCTGTCACCATGCCTCTGCTATGCCAAAACCTGGTGTTTTTGCTCCATTCAAACGGCTTTCTCGCACAGTGTAGGCTTCGTGTGCTGTTCAATTTCAAACTCGGAAATAATACCCATGATGTTATTGAAGGATTGTTTGTTTGCGGCTGTGATCGTACTTGAACCAGGCTTGCCAAAATCGTGGTTCTCAATTGCAGCATCCTTACAGCCATTTCAATTCTCAATTCTGCAATGAAGGTCAAGCCAAAGAATGCTCAGTTCTCGCTTGTGGAAATGAAGGCCAAGCCAAAGACTGCCAAAACCCTGAGGGTTTTCAATGCTCAGTTCTCGCTTGTGGAAATGAAGGCCAAGCCAAAGAATGCCAAAACCCTGAGGGTTTTCAATTCTCACTCGTAGAAATAAAGGCCAAGCCAGACGATGCTAAAACCCTGAGGTTGAAATAAAGGCCAAGCCAGAGGATGCTAAAACCCTGAGGTAGAAATAAAGGCCAAGCCAAAGGATGCTAAAACCCTGAGGTTTATGGGCTCGCCGGAAGTTAGATAGGCCAAACAATGAACGTTGAGTCGCTTATTAGGGTTTGTGGGTTGTTGCTTTAACGATTATGCACGACGGTTAATGGGCTTTCGGGATTTGTGACCATCTAGAAGCATCTCTGCATACAACATCTTTCCGGATTATGAATACAACATCTTTCCGGATTATTCGGATAAACCCGAGTCTTAAATCCTCTAAATTTATATTATTTTGGAATTATTTATTTAAATATTAAGGATAATTGGACTATCGTGTTTTGTAGGGCCATGAGAAGACAATGGATGCTCGTATATTTTCAAGTTTTAATCCATTATTTATTTTGTGAATTTTTTTTCAAAGAGGTCGGTACCTTTTAGGTTTTCGTAATCAACATGTGAAATGGAGATGGTTCATAAAGTTTTATTTGGATTAGTTGACCCTATAGTTGGTGCATCCAATTCATTCTTACTGTCTGCTGGGCTTCTTGCATATTTAGAAGATTTGGAGATTAACACCCTTGCTTGAGCTCGTAATACCCTTCCTGGGACTCACCATTATTGGTACACTGCAGAGGATCTTTGCGTTGCTGGAGAGTGGAAAACAGCTTGGGATTCTTTTACGATTGGTCTGGATTTGGGTGGTATTCGTCTCTATGCACAATCGAACTCTCTGATTTGGGCACACAATGAGCAGGATGGCTCCGTTACTGCAAACTTGGTATATGATTCCATCGTCCAATCATCAAATCCCCCGGTTGGTAGCAGACATCTCGACCTCATCTGGAATGGCACTCTGCCCAAAAAGATAAGTTGTTTTGTTTGGCTAGCATTAATGAACAAATTGCTCACCTGGGATAACCTCCAGAAAAGGGGCTGGATCAGGCCTAGTATTTGCACTCTATGTAGTGCAAATGATGACAGTTCTCAGCATTTATTTTTTCACTGCCCGGTATGGAAGATTGTACTCATTATTCTGAGTGATCAGCATCATATTGCACCGTACATTCAATCTGATAATGTTTGTGATTTTCTGGAAAAATGGACTGTCAACTACTCTAAGCACTCTGTATGTTGCTTTCTTCCCTTCCACACCATGTGGGTTTTATGGAAAGCAAGAAATTATTGTATCTTTGAAGGGAAAAAGTTGTCTGTCCTCAGTATGATTCAACAGGTCGTTTATCTCTCACAGATGTATTGTCCTCCAGCAAAGAAGGGTAAAAAAACAAGGGTATTGGGACCTGGCCCTACACTTGTATATCCTTGTGGTTTTTTTTATGGAGCATCAGCAAAAAATATTGGAGGAGTAGGTTTCTGCCTGTACTTGAATGAGTCACATTCCTTCGAGTTTGCTGTGGGGGGCGGGACTGTGCACCAACACAAAAGCAGAATTGGTTGGGCTTTGGGCCCTTCTGCTTACCACCCAAATGATGGGGATTCCCACACTCAAGGTTTTTGGTGACTCCTCAATCATCATCAACTGGGCAAAGGGTACTGCTACCCTTTCTCTCCCTGAACTTCATTACTGGTGTAGGGAGACTAGAAAGCTCTGCTCTCACTTTCTAGAACTATCATTTTGCCATATCTACTGTGAACACAATCAGCAAGCAGACCGTCTTTCTAAAATTGCTCTTTCTTTGGCTCCGGGATTTGGCTCATACTCTGAATTTTTTTATGGTCATTTGACCTCATAGGACACTTTCAAGCTCATTTGAGCTGGTGTTGGAGCATGCTCTCCCTATTACACTTTGCACCCATTCTTGTTTATGTTTGGAGAGAGCTCCTTTAGACTGCTGCTCTGTGCTCATTTTGTCTACGGTAGATATGGGTTTGACTGACAGCATATACTGATGGGTATTTTGTTTTGTTGGATTAGCATTGGGCCCTCACCCTTGCAGCACTGTGGAGTTGAGACTCTTCTTGATGTTAGGCAGTATGCCACTTATTAGAACCACTTCTATGACTGTAGCCCATATTTTGGGCGGGCCCAGCAGATGCCCTTTGATTCTAATGAATATCAAGGACAGAATTTTTTCTTTCTGAAAAAATAAAATAAAATTAAATTAAATTAAAAATTAAAAAATTATTTGGATTAGAAGTTTTTATGGTATCTAATTCGGTTTTGTGGGTATATGTGTTTGAGGTATTTTGGGTTATATGTGTTTGAGTTAATGTAATGGTATCATTTTTTAGAAATTATAATGGTATTATTTTTTTAGATATTAAGATTAGTAGTGTTTCATAAGAGGCAATAGAATGTTGAAAGGGAAAAAATGGGAAGTAAAGTAGATATCATGAATTGAAAGAAGAGAATAGTAAACTAAATTTTATGAAGAGTTTGTTATGTGGTTTCTTTTGATTGATCTAAGGATGGTTCAATTAATGTGAAAGTTTAGACTCTAGAAAATGTTACATTTTTTCTTTGGACCCATATGTGGAAGTTATATCTAATTTTGATTTAGAGGCTTAATGGTTCATTTTTAACTAGTAAGTGTGTAGTTGTGATATCTCCATATATATGTCGAAGCTTTAAATATGTGGAAGATTCAAATATGTCATTGAAGTTAAGTGAACTATTTACAAGTGTCTACAAAATAACAAATGTTTCATAGATTTGATACAAACCATGCAAAAAACACTAAGTGTGTACAAGCTTCTAGGTTGATTCAATACTAGAGCACACGATTTTGACTGTTGACATGCCATAACCTAAAGAAAAACATGCTCGAGTTCTAAATGGCTCATTCAAGTGAGTTGATGAGAAAAATATGAGTTTCCTACAAATTGTAATGTAGTTGGCATGGATCAAGAGCCCATAAATCGCGAACTTAGCCCACATATCAAACTAAACCAAGCCCACATAATTTGAAAATGAGGCTGACAATTACAACAGCAAGTTTATGTTTCCTAGGTGATGAACCAACACCAAAGGAAGTGTTAGTAATAATTTCATCACACCAAAATAGGGCATATTTTAAGCACCAGCAATAAATTTGCACTGATGCAGTAGAGAGAGAGCCATGGGATATTTTGAAATAAGAGATGATCCAAAAACCTAGTTCTACAAATTGTTGGTGATTGTCACTAGTTAAAATCTCTTGATCATCTATTGAATTAAGTCCCTAGTAGAGGGTTTACACCCTATAAGAAACCTTAGGAAACCTAACCGAATAGGAAGAAAAAAACACAAACCATAGATCGACAACCCTTAGGGTAATGCCTCTAGACATAATTCTTTCGATCAACCTCTGGATAGATTAAGGGAGGTTGACACATGCTCTGAAACCATGTTGAGATTGACAAAAGAGAGAAAGGATCGAATTGAACCACCAACAAAACCTAAATTAGTATACCATAAATTTGCACAAAGAGAAGATAAGCTAGCACTATTGCACATTAGAGAGAAACCAACAAGTGTGGTGTACCTTAAAAAGAAATTAGCTACGAACAATAGAACACAATGTTAGATATCATGCCAATAATGAATGAATCATGTGTATAATGAATGATGTTACAAATAAGATGTGAGGTGTGTATTTATACACAACTCAAGGGATATGGCTCTTTTTAAAGAGAACCCATGGGTCCACTATGATAAATAAGTCAGTATTAACAAGCTAGGAATATAATATAGGAGTGTTTGAAGAGGTCGGATTTAAGACATACATAGAAACACAATAATGCACAATAATCATGATTACAACATCAACATTAGACTCGAGTAAAGATAACATCATCATCTCAACATTAGTACCTAGCCAATTATCTTTCTTTTACAGCTTTAACTTTATTATTTGCACTTCTAGCTACAATAATGGGTTTTTCCAAATACGATACAATACTTTTAATAATGTCCATGAATGACAAAAAGTAGGTTAGTGAGACTCAAAAGTGTAATCCAATGGATACATGCATAAGGGTTTCCAAAACAATTTAAATGCTCTCACCCTGGTCTGGATTTCTGACCTAAAATTTGAGATGTAGATATTTTCACCAGATCTATAAAGACCTTACATTTGAATCCTAGATTTGGAACTTCATCTTGTAGTCCTCGATTTTCAAGTCTTTAGGAAAGAGAAGGATGAGTTGAACATCATAGGGATTTTTCCAAGACGGTCTATTCTCTAAATTAATGCATCTACAAACTCACCAAATCCCCTCTATGGTTTTGACAATTTACAGATCCATATTTCAAACCATATGGGTATGTTGCCTATCCAAAAGTTGTAGGGCCACATTAATATATCATCCTAGTTATAAATGCATTGCACCTTGAGAACTAACTTGATCTTGTTAAACCGACATAGATCCATCTTAAACCCAAATCTATCAAGCACCAAGAGGGATCTAATCTTTTGAGTTGTATTCTATTTTAATCTTAAACTCAAGAAATGTGATCCCTATCTTGCTTGATATATTTGGTTTAAGTTTATTTTTTTATTTATTTTTTAGGTCAACATGGATTTTTTAATTTACTTTTTGTAAAAAAAATATTTTATAAGCCGACATGTATTTATTTTGTTTTGTTTTATGTAACATTACATTAAGTTACAACATCTCTCCCATACTGCATTGTAGAGCACCTCACTCCTCTCGGTGCAATGAAGTGTGCACCTCCACCTCACCTCCAAATCCTTTTACAAGGTCATTTAGATATTCAAAGTGGGTCCATGTGAGTTTTGTGCAACCAACAATTTCGAAGGTATGTTATCTCTCTTTCCATTAGGTTTTACATATTCCCCCTTCTCTTCAAATATTTTGGTATCATGAATTGAAGTATCCAATGTTGGGTCCATGGCACTTTTGCATAGGGTTTCCTAGACAATTATAACAGGGAAAAAAACATTTAAATTAATATATTTTTCAATCCAATTTAATATATATTTCAGTCACCCTCGGATGCGGGTGCCAAGTGTCCCATATGTTAAGTTTTTAATGGTTATATCAGATCTTATAACATTTAGCATCATAACAACATAACCATAAGCAAAATATCACTGAAAGATAGACAAGCACAGCCACACAAAAGAACACAAATATTTATCCTGGGAAACCCTCATGGGGAAGAAAACCCAACAAAACTTCCTTTGTATAAGATGTATAAAAAGTACAAGACAAGACCCCAGATAGGTGTGCCTCCCTCCAACATCTCTCTCTCTCTCTCTCTCTCTCTCTCTCCCCTTACGCTATACACAAGTGTGTGTGTGTTTAAATGAGGAACACATCCCCTCTATTTATACTATTTTCGTCACTTGTCTTTTAACCTAACAAGTCGGCTCCACTTAACTAAGTGGGTCGACTTCACTTAGGAAAACTCAATACAATATTATATCATATTCATTAGGGTACTATTGACCTGAATTACAATGGAGGCTTCACCTCATGACTCTATGATGACCAAATACAATAATAACACCCCGCCAGAGGAATAATAACATCTCCCTTGGGTTACATCAGTAAAATACATTTAGAATATCCTTTGAAGTTACAATATTCAACACTCCCCCTTAACGAGAAGGTTATTCTACTCACAGCATCATCATAGACTATAGGAGAACATAGAGACAATAACTGCAACATCATCGAGGCTATACATCTATACGTCATAGGAAGTTTTCAACATTCATCAGTAACTGGAACAGTTACTCTTCAATGTCTTCAACTTCTGCATCACACGATCACTTGATCCTTTTGCAGCAATGCTTCGACCTTTCGATCCTTCATAGCAGCACTTCGATCTTTTGATCCTTTGCATTAGTGCTTCAATATTCTAATCCTTTACAGCAACACTTCGATATTCTAATCCTTTGCAGCAGCAGTTTGATCTTCTCGATCCTTTGTAGCAACACTTCGATCTTTTGATCCTTTCCAGCAGCAGTTCGATCTTCTCGATCCTTTGCAGCAACACTTTGATCTTCTCAATCCTTTGCAGCAACACTTCAATCTTCTCAATCCTTTGCTACTGAACTTCGATCTACTTTATCCTTCACCGCCACGCTACCTGCAGTACACATGATCTATTTGCAAATGATCAATCCCGATCACTTTAGGACATAAGTCCAAGGATGATGCAATCCTCCATCAACATGATCCATGAAATCGATCAACTGAATTGTCTACAACTAAATGTAGATCTCGACCGCACCCGGTGCAGGCCCTATCGTCCGTGAGGAATCATCGTAGACCATCCATACCATGAAGGTTAGGACCACTCCCAAGTGAGTGTTATACTACGGAATCTACACTCACGTGTAGGTATAATTTACCATGTAAGAGTATTGTCTACAAAGCAGATCTCGACCGCATTCAAAATGGCGGCCCAACGTAGAGCATCCATACCACACAGGTTAGGACCACTCCCAAGTGAGTGTTATACTACGACGTCCGTGAGGACTCACCATAGAGCATCCATACCACAGGTGTTAGGACCACTCCCAAGCGGGTGTTATTCTATGGCATATGCATATGAATGTAGGCATACTCTCCATACAAGAGTATTGTCTGCAGAGCAGATCTCCACTACATATGAAATGTTAGTCCTGTCATCCGTGAGGACTCATCGTAGAGAATCCATACCACTAAGGTTAGGACCACTCCTGAACGAGTGTCATTCTACGATATCTGCAACCAAATGTGGGTACTCTCCATGCGAGAGTAACGTCTGTAAAGTAGATCTCGATCGTACCTAAGTATTGGCCCTATTATCCGTGAGGACTCATCGTAGGACATCCTCAACATGAAGGCCAGGACCATTCACAAGAGAATGTTATACTACGGTATCCACAAATGAATGTGGGTACTCTCCATGAGAGTAACATCTACAGGACCATCCTTAGCTAGTAAGGACCACTCTAATGAACATAATGTTATACCTGCCATCCTCAAGAGAGGATACTATCGTCCACAAGTGAATGTCGGACCTTGTCAACATCTTCAAGCACACTTGGTCTATTTCATGCTGGAGCATCATTGCCATCCCATTATCAATGTTAGTCTCATCATCACTCCCCAATTTTTGGGAGGATCCATATTATCAACCTGCTCCCCCTTTGTCCGAGGAGGCTTCATCTCTTCGACCTGTTATTCCTTTCCAAGGAGAGTCCATATCTTCAACTTGTTCCTCCTTTCCGAAGAAGGTCCATATCTTCGACTAGTTCTTCCTTTCCGAAGAGAGTATGTATCTTCGACCTGTTTCTCCTTTCCTAGAAGGGTCCATATCTTCGACCTGTTTCTTCTTTTCGAGAAGAATCCATAACTTTGACCTATTTCTCATTTTTGAGAAGGTTCCATATCTTTGTTGTTCCTCCTTGTGAGGAAAGCCTGTAGTATCATCATCACTATTCCTCCTTGCAAGGAAAGTCTTTTCGAACTACACCAAGCTTGTCACGGAAGCTTGGTCACCACATCAAAAACTTGCTCATCGATACTCACATACTAGAGATTTATATCTCCCTTTAGTACCATATCCCATAGGATTCTTTGTCATCTTTATGAAACTCTGGTTGTCACAAAGAATCATTGTGCTATCCAATAAATAGTCTGACATCAGTTTTTCGAAGCCATATGGCTTCCCAAATAGCGGAGCAAGCTTCAATGTACTCTACTTCAGCTGTACTAAGAGCAACACTAGATTGTTTCTTACTAAACCATGAGATCATGGCAGATCCTAGACCATAACATCCACCTAAGGTGTTCTTCCTGTCTGCGGCATTTCCTGCCCAATCTGAATCCATATATCCATATAACCTATAGTCATGATCTCCACCATAGTAAAGTCCCAAGTCTGTCATACCTTTAAGGTACCTTATCACATGCTTTGCAAATATCAGGTGAACACATCTAGGTTTAACTAGATACTGACTCAAGTTGTTCACAACAAAGCATATATCTAACCTTGTGTTTTTCAAATACATCAACAACTCAATAATCTTCCTGTACTGAGTCATGTCTACTAACTCTGATGTCTCATCAGACAACGGCTTCATGTTGGTATCCATGGGTGTGGCCATGGATTTACAATCCCACATATCAAATCTTCTTAAGATTTCCACAGCATACTTTCCCTGGTTCGGAAAGATTCCTTCTTAGCTCTGCAACACTTCCAGCCCTGGGAAATAATGCATCAATCCAATATCTTTCATCTTGAATTCTTCAGCTAGCTTCTTCTTGCAATCTGTGATTTGTTTCTCAATTCCAGTCAGAAATAGATCATCCACATACAACAATAGAATGTCAGGTTCATCATCCATAACCTTAAGGTAAAGGTTAGGATCAAATTTATTCTTAGTAAGGACCAAGTTTGTCAAGAAGTTATATATTCTTCCATACCAAGCTTTAGGAGCTTGCTTAAGTCCAAGCAGAGTCTTTTTCAACTTACATACACGAGTCACTATGTTTTCAACTTTAAATCCTTGTGGTTGTTCGATGTAAACCTCTTCCTTAATCATACCATTAAGGAAGGTCGTCTTTACATCCATCTGGTGTATATCCCACTTCATCATGGAAGCAAGTGCCATGATGGTTTTGATGGAAGTGTACCTTACTCCTAGATCAAATGTCTCTTCATAATTAATTCCCTCTCTCTAAGAGAATCCTCCTTCCACCAGCAACATGTTTTATCTTGCAAATCCACTTGGAAGATACCACACTCTTGCTTTTTGGTTTGGGTAATATATCCCAAACATCATTCTAGTATTCTTCCATCATTGCATCTACCATGAGTTCATTCTGTCAGGTCATCGACATATCCTACTCTTTTGCATTCAACCTTGAAGGTTGGAACCCACTTTACTCTTGTTAAAGTCTTGGTCCATAGGAAGTTGTCCATCCTGTCGTACCATGTCGAAATCAGAGATCTTCTGCAGTCACTCCCCCTGAAGCGGAGCATCATCCTCCCTATGCATTTTATACTCTATGTATCGAAACATTATGTACCAGAGTGATAGGTAGCATCCTCTACTACTATGTACCCATCTCAGGTTACTAGATACCAAGATCCCTTTATCTTGAACTTTGTCGAAATGTTCCTCTTGCACCCAACTATGAGCTTGTTGTCTTCTATAGGTTTCCATCTTCAACCTTGTAGCAAAGGTTAAGATATTCATCACTCTAGGTGATCTTTCAAGCTCCTGAATGTGCTTATGTATGGGTTCCTTCTAAGCTCATACAAAGCCTATTATGTATAGTTGGTTCTTTGCTCGATGTATACTTCTATTGGAGAAGTGTGTCTGTTCAATAGAGTATGTCATGCCATAGTCTATTCTTTCTGAGACAAACCATGAACCTTTATTTGTATACTTGTTCTTGTAGATCCATATGGAAGACACTACAGACTTCCCTTCAGGTCTATGAACCATATCCTAGACATAATTCCCCATGATCAACTATTACTCTTTGATCATAGCTTCTTCCATAGCTGGAAGGGTTTGCATCAATGATGTCACACAACTAGAGTGTGCTTGAGGCCTCTTACTTTGGTTTGGAAATCCCACCATACTTTTCTTCATCTTGAGTTATCTCTCATACCCAAGGTGGTCTTCATCTCTTGAGGTGGATCTACCACTCTTCTTATATTCTTTTGAAGCTCTTTCTTCTATCATGGTGTCTCTGACCCTGGAAGCTTCAGGTTCATGTTTATTGGAGTGAATATTGAATTGTCATCACTTGTTATTCAGAACAAGTCTCATCCTCCTTTTCTTGTAGGCGTTTGTACACGAACTTTCCTACAAGTCAAATGCACCAGTTGCATGGTTAGAACCATTTCATAGGACATATGCATAAAGACAAATTCTTATGCATCATGCAACTATTTTAGCCAATACAACATTCATCCATATCTCACAAAAACTTTTTAGATGCATTCCATCTCTACCATAACATCATTGAGAATGTGCACTAATCCAATATGTCAGCAAAGAGGTTTCATTCTAGATAAGTAGCAATGGAGAGTTGTATAGTACCATGGGATACTTACCCATAACATGCATATTAGTAGTATATTGTCGTTAATCCAAACATTATATCATGCATAATACACAACATATACAGGAAAGATAATTCAAATACTTATCTTTGTTTGTTTGTCTTCATCTCCTTATGGATCTGCAGCTCCTCCTTTGACCAATGGGATTGCTTCAATCTCATGCTTGCTTGAAAGATTTTCCGGAATGCTGCTTCCGGTGGACCTAGGGTTTGACAGAGAAACCCTTATTTTTTTTTAACTTAGGTATCTTTCAGATCTGATGGGATAAAAAGATGCGCCTCCTCAAGGAGAGGTGAGCAGCATACTCATTTTCCCAAAACTGTGATCAAAACAATAAAATATTTGATGCCCTAGTTTTCTTCACTTTCTTCTGCATAATTACCTGATATTGTTTCTGAGGTGTCTCCCAAAGTACTGCTCCTCTATGTCTAAAACATCGCACTAAGGTATCCTCATCTGTCCTCTTTCCAACCCCACATGTTAGATTAGAATTGGTTTCACCAATTGGGACTTATGCCAGTTTTCCCAAGGTGACTTATTTCATGACTGTTCAACATAGCGAACTTGTACAGACTTCCACGGGTCACTGTTTCACCTTCAGGGTCTGAAAATTTTACCAGAGAAAGTAAAGCCCGTGCCCTATTTGTAACATCTTGTAAAATTTCATTTGGACCTTCATATCCCGAGATATAACAATTCTCCCTAGATCACCTGTTTAAGGTTGAATCATAGGAGAGGCTGGAATCCTGATTTGGAGGAATCGTATATCCTATAATATGGTGAATCTGAGCCTGAAACTTTTATAAATGGTACATCAAGAATTTATCTTTGTCCTTTAAAAGTTTCGACTCCTGATCCTTCTCCAATCTCGAGATATAGTGAATGCACCAAAATGACTAGTTTTAGTCTTTTAGGGTTTTCAAGCATGAAACCCTAATCTTCAATAGTTGTAGCTGTAGAAATAGATATAAGGTTGGAAAATCCATCACCACTAACTCCCTCCACTTAGTAAGAGAAACCATAAAAAACCGTCACCACTAGCTAAACTTGGACTTTTAGGGGAAGAAATAAATCTAGAAATGTGTTGGTCCTGCTCAATTGAGATGACAGGCCAAACAAAATAGAAGATCGAGCTTTGCAAAGAAGGGAAGCGGGATGAGGCTCTATGAAGGGTTTACCAGTGTGAGGCAGGACCAACCCAGTCCTCATGTGCCCAATTAGATTGGATGTCATGACGAAATAGCTTAGTGATCAATCATAGAGCATAGAGGCAGGTGAAACAATCAATAAATACAGCTTTAGAAAGTCCTCCCAATCTGACCAATCTGATGGCTAGTCTCCACACCTTATGCCTTACGCTCATGAATGCTCGTACTTAAGTGAAGACTATTCGGCTGTACAAAGAATTCTTTTAGGGTGGATCTAATACCATGTTAAGTTTTTAATGGTTATATCAGATCTTATAACATTTAGCATCAGAACAACATAACCATAAGCAAAAGATCACTGAAAGATAGACACTGGCACAACCACACAAAAGAACACAAAGATTTATCTTGGGAAACCCTCATGGGGAAGAAAAAACAACCAAATTTCCTCTGTATAAGATGTATAAAAAGTACAAGATAAGACCCCAGATAGGTGCCCCTCCCTCCAACAGATCTCTCTCTCTCTCTCTCTCTTTCTCTCTCTTTGCGCTATACACAACTATGTGTGTGTGTTTAAATGAGGAACACATCTCTATTTATACTCTTTTCGTCACTTGACTTTTAAATAAGCCAGCCCCACTTAACTAAGTGGGTCGAATTCACTTAGGAAGACTCAATATAATATTATATTATATTCATTAGGGTAGTATTGACCTGATTTATAATGGAGGCTTTGCCTCATGGCTCTATGATGACCAAATACAATAATAACACCCCACTGGAGGAATAATAACATCTCCCTTAGGTTACATCAGTAAAATACATTTAGAATATGCTTTGAAGTTACAATATTCAACACTATAGGTCTTGATGGCCTCAGGAGTTGGAATGCCTCGGTGGCAAGAAAGTCACCATGCGCTCAACACTCACCCCACCCACCAGCGCGACATTTATTGCACACATAGGACGAGGTCAAGGTTTTAAGTGTTGGCAACGATGGAAGCCATCAACATTTACATGTTGTGTCTAGAGATGACCCTGCGGTCATGTCGAAGGCTGGCATGTATGGGGTTAAGTCGCACCGGGACTTAGAAGGGGCATTGCCTTCTTAATTTACCATTAATGGTTTCTAGGTATTATTCCATCATCACTTGCATCATGGAACTAGCGCATTCATTCTTGTGGTGTCATCCTTTCGTAAGGGGTCTGGCTCTGGCTTGCATTCCTTCCTCCTTGTTCGACTCGTATACCTATGGTTTGTCTTTCCCACAATCTTGCTACGTCTTTGATTCAGTTGAGCACAGAAGCTTTCCTACCAGTTTTTGTCTTGATCCTGTGAGTGAGCGTCAATACTATTTCACTATGTCTTGTCAGCATGGAACTCCCCATCAAGCTAGCAACAGTTGAGGTCATGCTCAATGGGGTGCGCACCTGATACAAGAAGACGGGTATGCTAATGGGGTTTCTATGTTGGTGCACAATTTGATTGATGATTGGGAAGCTAGGTTGATTAATGAAAGCCTGGCTAGAGGCTTTGGAAGGGGATGCCTGAATCACTATTGGATCGTCAAGAATACGATGGGATCCCTCATGGAGGAGATGGTGGGCACCTAGAACTATACTAGAAGCTTAGTCTTACAGGACAAAACCAAGATTCTTGAATTAGACACTATGCTTAATAGAAGGGACACGACAACAACATGGAAGAGACTGGATCTGGACTCTGTACTCCAAGAGAAGATGGAAGCGGTGACGTCTCGGCAGCACACACGATTTCAATGGACATGGGTTCGGTTCCAGCCATGCCTCACTCTTTGTCCGCGCATTTCCGACACCGTCTACAATCACCCAGCTTCAACATAAATGAGTACATGATATTAAGGTTTTGGTTCGTAAAACGGCTCCTCTTCCTATCAAGCCGATTGAACCTGCAATTGAGGAAGAGTTCTATGGAGCCTACCCGATCATTGAAGAGAACCAGGATATTCCGGACCCTGCAAACTACGACCTGATGAAGTTATGCAATATGTTCGACTCATTTAAGTTCTTTTGCTTTTTCTGATAGTTTTGTTTACCTCTAGTTTATTTTATGTTTATGTTCTATGTCTGCTCCTATGAACTCTTATGCTTTGTAAATTTGTACCATTCCCCCATCTTCTGAATGGGTAATTGTGCCTTTGTTTTTTGCTAAAAACATATTTGCTTTCTGTTTTTGACGAGTTGGGGTGGTAAGTTTAGACCACCACATTCACTTGTCCATGATGCTTTCTTCTGTACTTTTTTTTTGTTTCAACTGGTTAATATAATGCAGACTTACTATATATATATATAATACACTAAATATATAAATAAATATAGAAATAATAATAACATGTAGGACAACATTTAAAAGTAATATATAATTTAATTTATGCTAACTCTGGTGTGATATTTTTTTAATAAATTTTGTCTTTACCACTTTCAAATTTTATACAAGGAAAAACAAATTGTAATATACATGCTGGCATCATTTCATGGCAAAAATAAGTGACAACAACCTCAATTGTTATTTATGTTCAATTTATAAATGGTGGTTCATCATTTGTTAGAGAGATACATCCATCGAGAAATATGTCAACACCTACTATTGTAGAGAATCAAAGTATGGTTGGAATTACATAATTCACTCAATCATTACACAGTCAATACTTAGGGGCTCAATAAGAGCATAATGTCTCTTACAAGAATTGAACCTGGGTGGGGAGGATAACAATCATTCGTCCCAACCACCCAAGGTACATCCAATGGAAAAAATTTATGTTGGATTTATGACATATATATCTTTTTCATTAAATATATCATTTTACTATTGTAACTCATAAATTTTGGCCAATCATATTAATCTAAAGATATTTTATATAAAAAATACAAAGAAAAGTAAACAAAAAAATTGTCGAAATTATTTTTTAAAAGCCATCATCAATTAATGAACATTCATGTTCAATAATTAACTTAGTTATAAGAGTTAAAAATTAGTGAATAATTAATTTGGTTATAAGAGTTAACAAGTAGTGAATAATTAACTTCGTTATAAGAGTTAAAAATTAGTGGTATAGTGCTAGAGATTAATGGAGTAGGGGTTAAGGGTCAATAGGGTTGCAATGATTAAAGTTTTGTGAAGTTACACAAGTTAGCAGCCATGGTCCATTAAGAGGTAAGGCTTAGTGGGGTTTTAAAGGTTAGAGGGTAATGAAGTTATATGGATTAGGAATTAGATGATTAGTTGTTAATGGGTTAATGGTTATGAACGAGAGGGAATTGGAGTTAGTGGTTTGCTTACCTCTTACAAATGACCTCAACTAATATGTCGTATGTAATAGGCTAGAATAGACTCAACCAATTTTGGATTCTAATTAGCAATATCCATATGTTAAGCTTAAAGTGTAAGCAATTAGGATGATCTATTGAATTCTTCTCGTACATGTGATGATCTATTGAATTTACTCAGTGTTGGAGTAGGGTCCCGCAGCTACAGAAGAAGCTGCTAGTTTTGGCGGAAAGCTAAGTTTTGGCGGAAGGAAGTTAAGGCAGAGCTACGACGTCGTAGCACGTTTCCAGCTGGAGAGCAGAGCCGGAAACCATGACTTTTAAGATAGAAAAGTCAAGAAGGCAACGGTACCTGAGCGGCCGAGAAGAGAGAGCTCAACCACTGCATTAAAGGCAGCGGCGGAAGACAGGAGGGCTCAGCGACCCTCATAAAGGAGAAGGAGCAACGAGGCTGAAGCATTGAAGGAGAAGGACAGAAAAGCGAAGCGGTGCATAGTACCCATGATCAGTGCTGGGAAGCATGGAAGACTGCAGAGAGCTGTGGTGTGACGGAAAGCGGCTACCTCAAGTACAGATATGGCCGACTGTCACTAGTTAGGTTTTGGGTTACTGTTGGGACAGGCCCACAGTGTTGTAATGGCATGACCTTCGGGCTGCCTATATAAGAATGTATTTTGTATTGTAAAAGGGTTAGTGGGTTGGTTAGTTGATTAACAGGTTGAAGAGCCGGCTAGTCGTTTTATGAGTAGTGTTTTGTAGACTATTAGACTGTTGTAAAAGCCTAGCTCTAGTTCTGTTATCAGCGATAGCAATCTCACGGTAACCAGTAGCCGGCTTATAGAATATGCATGTAATGATCTGCAGGGATCGACAGGGAGGGAAGAGTGTATTGTAAAAGAGTAATATATAGAAGAGAAAAGAGATCTAAGAGAGGAGATCTTGAGCTGCATATGCGGTGCAGCATAACTGTGTTTTACCCTTCCTTGAGCTATAATAGAGAAACACAGTTCTGTGGACGTAACTCCCATCCTGGGGGTGAACCACGTAAAACCTGCGTGTTTTGTGTCAAATGCATGTGATTGTATTTGCTTACTGTTATGTATTATTTTGCACAAGATTGTGGTTTACAGTGATGAATGAATGTGTTAATCAGTTCACAGCAAATATAGAAGGATAAACATAAGTTAAAGTCTTTGGCATGCTGTATACGGTTCGTTTATGCTTTGTGCAAGACTGTCTCTATTGCAGTATTGAATAGCCTTGTATGTTAAGTCTTGCACGTCGACACGAGCCTCACTAAGTGCGCTGAACCGTGGAGGTAGGATATCACAGAGAGGTGATATCGCACCGGCAGAGGAGCTGCGGTGCGCGATACCGCAGGTTGAGGGCTTAGCATGAGTAGGAAGTTGCGTGTCGTACGGTGCGCGGCGATGCGATAAGGTTGGAGATATCGTGGGAGGAAGGAAGTGCGCGTCGCAGGAAAGAATCGCGCGGCGGTATAAGGGAATATCCTGCGGCTAGAAGAGCCGCGAGACAAGGAAATCGCGCGACGCGAGCAGGAGATTGCGCGACACGCAGAGGAGAGACCTCGCAGCTAGGAGAGCTGGGAGCCACAGAACCCGGTCCAAGACACTTGAGTCCTTGGCCAACCCATTAGAGTCACTTCGGGTGAGACTTCAAGCCGCTTTGTGGCCTGTCGCCGAAAGGGCCGGTGATCTAGGGGTGTTGTTGGTTGAACATAGTTAACCCGGGTCTGCCCATAGCAGCCAACAAATGGTTCCGTTGCCGGTTTTGAACAACTGAGCGCTAATGTTCTGTTGGCATCCCACCACAGAAGAGTTTCACCAGTGGCTGGATTCAAACCTAAGGGAGTTTGCCCAGAAAGAAAATCGGAGCCCTAAACTGAGCACAGAGGCCTGGTTAGAAAAGCATATCGCTTCATATATACACGCTATATTCTTCGCGACCTATGGAAATGAGCTTTTCGACTGGTTATCCAAGTTGACATATAGGAACATATTCAAGAAGAAAAGAAACATTGTCTGGACACCGGAGTTGATTCAAACCCTGCAGAACCTCGACAATCCCATTACGAGAGCAATAGACTTCTGTCTTGTGAGTGATTCA
Source organism: Pseudotsuga menziesii (assembly GCA_001517045.1). NCBI lineage: Eukaryota > Viridiplantae > Streptophyta > Pinopsida > Pinales > Pinaceae > Pseudotsuga > Pseudotsuga menziesii. Next base: position 434,574 of record LPNX011209772.1, on the reverse strand, counting down.
AACCCTGCAGAACCTCGATAATCCCATTACGAGAGCAGTAGACTTCTGGCTTGCGAGTGTGCTAGGAGGCTTTGTTACAGAATTTGTAGTTGACCAGAGAAAAAGTTTCAGCGAGGTTGAGCGGTACTTCTTCAAAGGATATCGTGGTAAGTACCTAAAATCTCTAAAATTGTCCATTAAGATGCTGTTACATGAAAAAGGAGTAATGGACATGGTTTCAGATGAATAAGTAAAGATAGTAATGTCACAAGAGTTTGAAAGTGATTTTGATGACATTGGATGCACACATAGTGGCAAGAAATATAAAGTAACTTTCGGCTCTCCTGTACTTGGAGATAGTTCAGACAATATTAGGCAACTGAGCCCTAGTACCACAGAAGAACCAGAGGGGGGTATCCCTTACCAGCCCTACACCCCACAGAAACAGACCGGGACTCAGAGTAATCCCGTAGGTACTCCATCCAGTAGCTCACAGATAGTACCTACTGCCGCTACATCACCTTCACCTACACCGCTGAGTGGTAGTAATCTAGTCAATCAGAACCCACCACAAAGAAATATAATGGGAGATGATATGAAGCTACCTACCTTTAAGGGTACAGGAGCAGAGGACCCAGAACAACATTGGTTCCTATGTGAAGCTATGTGGACCATTAAAACTATCAACGACGACAACCTTAAACTTGTACAGTTGGTCACTACACTCAGAGATCGAGCTTTAACATGGTACATAAAGTATACCACAGTACCCAAGACACTTGCCCAAGTCAAGAACGCCATGATTAAAGAGTTCAAAAAACCTAAGTCTGAATCTCAGTGCATAACAGAGCTCAAGGATATTAAGCAGCTACCATCAGAATCAGTATGGGACTTTGACCAGAAATTCAAAGCCCTTATAGACCAAGTAAGTTTTGACTTTGCGCCGGAGCAGCATAAGGAATGGTTTATCGCAGCGCTGCTCCCTCACATCAGAGTGCCATTAATGCAGCAGAAACTCCAGACGCAGGATGACGTGTTGGAGATGGCGATGAAGCTAGAAGCCTCACCTTTAGCAGAAACCAGTGCAGGCATGACAACTCTACAGAACCAGTTGGCCAATCTCACGTTACAGATACACGAACTTAAGAAAGGAAAAGAGGTTATGCAAGACATATGGTGCTTACGATGTAGAGCACAGGGTCATACCAAAGATAACTGTCCAGTCTTTGCAGAATATCTAGCGTCAAGGGCTCCTAACCCCTTACCATGAACACAAGGGCCATGGTGTGAAATATGCAAAACACAAGGACACCCACCTCAGCAATGCCCTTTTCTTCAGAAGTATGTACAAACACCTAAGAACCTATACTGTGTCTTCTGCAATTCTGTCGGACATGATGAACATAATTGCCAAGCTTATGATCTCATGTTAGATAGAAAACATGATGTATACAGGGTCCAGTCAGAAACACAGGGTCCAGCAGCAGGACCACAGCCTGATCCGACTTATGGTGGCCGTGGAGGAGGATTCAGAGGACGAGGCCGTGGAGGAGGCTTTGCAAGAGGAGAGGGTTTTGGCCGTGGTTGCGGACCAATCACTTGTTATAACTGTGGAGTTGTAGGACACTATGCTAGGGACTGTCAGAGCCCCACTACTACTTGTAATTACTGCAAATCTTATGATCATACCATAGAGGAGTGTCCTACCTTGATAGCTAAGATCAAAGATACTAAGCCAGCGGTACACCAGAACATCCAGCTTATTGTTGCTGAGCAGGCAGAGCCAGAACCAAGAGTCAATATTGTGACTCGCAGCGGTGCTTCCACCAGTGGGACATCGTAGGAGACCGGAAAGAACACAAGTCAGGAGTGGGTACGCAGAGCTCCTGGTAAAGCAACAACACTCGACCTACAGAAGAACAAAGAAACATTTCATGAAGCCAAGGCTTCTTTTGATGAACCTACACAATCAGGATCGCAGGTACCACCGTCTAGGGGCGTACCACAGCAAGCACCGTGTGGCGATAGCCCAGAACAGATACCGCAGGCTACCACATCGGGAAGATGCGACGAGGATGAATCAGCAGGCAGTGTACAATCCTTCCTGCGTAGTTGTTTGAAGCTCTTGAGAAACGAAAAAGCTATCGGCGAGCTACAGCGCATCATAGATCAGTGTCAGCAACCTTCTCTCTCGGGCAGTGCACATCGCGCTGTTCATAATATTACAGGACATACAAGGACCGGAAGGGAGATGAAACTCACATCACAGATTGGAGAGTTCGAAATGGATGAAGTCGTCTTAGATCTGGGATCAGAGGTGAACGTTCTAACTAAGCAGACATGGGAACAGATGGGTAGCCCTCAGTTAGCCATATCACCTATCCACCTGAGACTAGCTAATCAGCAGCGAGTATCACCATTAGGTCGACTGCCACAGGTGGCAGTTGACATTGACTGAGTTCGTACTTTTGCAGACTTCGAGGTTATAGAAATCATTGGTGACAGTCGACCATATCTAGCACTATTAAGTATCGATTGGGCGATTGGTAGCAAGGCTGTCATCGACCTAAAGAGAAGACAAATGACCTTTGAGGATGCGCAGATCTGGGTCATCGCATCGTTGGATCCTTACCAAGGTCCTAGATACATTGAACCTATCAGAGCTGAGGACGAAGCACATAACATGGATAGTCTCTACCAGCTGACTGCGAACCAGAGCGACTACATCAATCCAACCGCAGAAGGGCACATTAGTTGGCGATGCGACAGCTTATGCGCATCGGATTCCGATATTGGTCTAGAGAACTGGCAGAACAGACTTTACGAAGTCTCCGCACGCAGATGTGCGTTTATGAGTAAATCACTGCGATGGATCGGCGCAGAGGTCACTGAGATTCCATCATATCATGGTCTAACAGATATTCAGGAATTCCTTGAGCAGTTTGAGCAAAAGATGCCTTACGAGCAGAGGATCGCAGCTATGGACCTTGCAGTACGAGCCACACCTACAAGATGGTGGTACGCGCATAAAGAAAATATCATATCATGGGATGATATTAAAAGATTGATGGCGATCAGGTTTTCGGCCGACAAAGAGTATGTCCCGCAGAAGTACACAGGAGAAACTGATCCCAGGGCACACATTCAAACATGTGAACAGAGCTGGTCGGACATCCCAGAGGATGAATGGGTTCACAGATTCATTCACACATTGGACACAGTTCTAAGGAACTGGTACACAGAGACTGAGTTGCGCAAGGGGACGACCACATGGTCACTTATGACAGGCAGTTTCCTACTTACCTTCGCGCTTGAATCAGAACATTCAAGTGTTGCTCAGGCCCTAGACATAATCAAGATCAAGATATTCGAGGACTGTACCATCTCAGTGCAGGCTCAACCTGAGTGGACCATTCAGTTGCAAGACGCGCTTGAGTGCTATAACTTCGCAGCAAAGCCAGACAATGAAGATAAGGATGAGGATGAGGATCCTCGCAACACCAACATTCCGGAATCAGAAGGGACTCGCGATGTTGGGGGACCACAGTTAGAGATTCCAGCAATCACCGAACCTATCAAGATTAAAAAAATCAATATTGGCACAGATGCAGAACCTAAGTTTGCCTCTATTGGAGACTATTGGAATGATAAAACAGTCGGACAGATTGCCGATTTGTTACATGACTATTAGGACCTATTTCCCACCAAGTTCACAGAGATGAAGGGAATAGTTGGAGACCTGGGAGTTATGAAGATACCATTGAAGGAAGATGCTAGACCAGTTAAGCAGCGCCCATATAGATTGAATCCGCGCTACAAAGAAAAAGTAAAGGATGAAATTGATAAGATTCTAGCAGCAGGCATCATTGAGTCGGTAGAAGAAAGCGAATGGGTTAGTCCCATGGTCGTCCAAGAAAAGAAAACAAAAGGAGACATCAGGATCTGTGTCGATCTGCGCAAGCTCAACGATGCATCGCTTCACGATCCATTTTCGACACCGTTCACTGATGAGGTCTTAGATAACGTGGGAGGACATGAGGTCTACTCCTTCACTGACGGATTTTCAGGCTACCATCAGATCAGAATACATCCAGAAGATCGGTCTAAGACCACCTTTGCAACAGAATGGGGATCGTTCCAGTATACGGTAATGCCCTTTGGTCTTAAGAATGCACCAGCTATATTTTCTAGAGTAGTAGTTGCTGTATTTAAAGAATACATTCATAAATTCTTAGAAGTATATTTTGATGATTGGACTGTATTTGGACTAATTGACAAGCATATAGGAGACTTAAGACTGATGTTAGAGAAATGTAGGCAGTACCAGATTTCTCTGAACTTGAAGAAATGTATATTTTGTGCACCATTTGGTATTTTGTTGGGTCACATTGTTTGCAGACAAGGCTTGATGGTAGATCTCGCGAAGATTACCATCATTGTAAACCTTCCAGCACCCAACTCAGTCAAGCAACTAAGGACAGTACTTGGTCATACCGGGTACTACAGAAAGTTCATCAAGGGCTATGCAAAGATTACAGCACCAATGGAGAAATTGCTCAAGAAAGATGTAAAATTCCTATGGAACGAGGAATGTCAGCAGAGTCTAGACATGCTTAAAGAGAAGATGGTTATAGCACCCATCTTAGTATTTCCCGACTGGACTAAGCCATTTCATGTACATGTGGATGCGTCTGGCATCGCATTAGGGGTTGTTTTAACACAACCAGGAGAAGGGGACATAGACCACCCTATCGCATATTCCAGTAGAAAGCTCTCGACAGTAGAAAAGAACTACACCACAACTGAAAGGGAAGGCTTAGCTATGGTGTATGCGCTGCAGAAGTTTAGGCACTATCTGTTGGGTGCCCCGTTCAAGATGTTTACTGACCATTCTGCGTTAAAGTATTTGGTCAATAAGCCAATGTTAGGGGGGAGAATCTGTAGATGGTTACTCCTCTTTCAGGAGTATGATTTTGAAATCATTGTGAAACCAGGAAGACTAAATGCAGGACCTGATCATTTGTTGCGGATAGACTCAGGAGAAGAGCCAAGTAACCTAGATGACAATCTATCGGATGCACCATTGTTCTCCATCCAGATCGCAGAGATAGTTGATACGGTTGAACAGAAAATGAAGGAGTTCACTACCACCAGGGAGAAAACTGACGCCACAGAAGATGCCAGTATTAAGAGAGTGTCGAAGTGATGCAGAAGGAAGTCGAAGGACTTCGTGACAGGTTACAGAGGGCTTCGCAGGAAGCCAAGGCAAAGCTACATCAGGAGAATCCCGCTGCAGGTGGCTCGAGGACAAGCCACAAGTAAGTGTTAGGGGACTGTTGGAGTAGGGTCCCGCAGCTACAGAAGAAGCTGCTAGTTTTGGCGGAAAGATAAGTTTTGGCAGAAGGAAGTTAAGGCAGAGCTACGATGCCGTAGCACGTTTCTAGCTGGAGAGAAGAGCCAGAAACCATGACTTTTAAGATAGAAAAGTCAAGAAGGCAACGGTACCTGAGCGGTCGAGAAGAGAGAGCTCAACCACTGCATTAAAGGCAGCGGCGGAAGACAGGAGGGCTCAGCGACCCTCATAAAGGAGAAGGAGCAACGAGGATGAAGCATTGAAGGTGAAGGACAGAAAAGCGAAGCGGTGCATAGTACCCATGATCAGTGCCGGGAAGCATGGAAGACTGCAGAGAGTTGTGGTGTGATGGAAAGCGGCTACCTCAAGTACAGATATGGCCGACCGTCACTAGTTAGGTTTTGGGTTACTGTTGGGACAGGCCCACAGTGTTGTAATGGCACGACCTTCGGGCTGCCTATATAAGAATGTATTTTGTATTGTAAAAGGGTTAGTGGGTTGGTTAGTTGATTAACAGGTTGAAGAGCCAGCTAGTCATTTTATTAGTAGTGTTTTGCAGACTATTAGACCGTTGTAAAATCCTAGCTCTGGTTCTGTTATCAGCGATAGCAATCTCACGGTAACCAGTAGCCGGCTTATAGAATATGCATGTAACGATCCGCAGGGATCGACAGGGAGGGAAGAGTGTATTGTAAAAGAGTAATATATAGAAGAGAAAAGAGATCTAAGAGAGGAGATCTTGAGCTGCATATGCGGTGCAGCAAAACTGTGTTTTACCCTTCCCTGAGCTATAATAGAGAAACACAGTTCTGTGGACGTAACTCCCATCCTGGGGGTGAACCACGTAAAACCTGCGTGTTTTGTGTCAAATGCATGTGATTGTATTTGCTTACTGTTATGTATTATTTTGCACAAGATTGTGGTTTACAGCGATGAATGAATGTGTTAATCAGTTCACAGCAAATATAGAAGGATAAACATAAGTTAAAGTCTTTGGCATGCACGGTATACTGTTCGTTTATGCTTTGTGCAAGACTGTCTCTATTGCAGTATTGAATAGCCTTGTATGTTAAGTCTCGCACGTCGACACGAGCCTCGCTAAGTGCGCTGAACCGCGGAGGTAGGATATCATAGAGAGGTGATATCGCACCGGTAGAGGAGCTGTGATGCGTGATACCGTAGGTTGAGGGCTTAGCATGAGTAGGAAGTTGCGTGTCGTACGGTGCGCGGCGATACGATAAGGTTGGAGATATCGCGGGAGGAAGGAAGTGTGCGTCGCAGGAAAGAATCGCGCGGCGGTATAAGGGAATATCCTGCGGCTAGAAGAGACGCGAGACAAGGAAATTGCGCGACGCGAGCAGGAGATCGTACGACGCGCAGAGGAGAGACCTCGCAGCTAGGAGAGCTGCGAGCCACCAGTGGGATTGCCACAGAACCCGGTCCAAGACACTTGAGTCCTTGGCCAACCCATTAGAGTCACTTCGGGTGAGACTTCAGGCCGCTTTGCGGTCTGTCGCCGAAAGGGCCGGTGATCTAGGGGTGTTGTTGGTTGAACATAGTTAACCCGGGTCTGCCCATAGTAGCCAACACTCAGAATTCTATTTATAAGCTTGTTCCTTTACAAAATGGACCACATAATTCGATTCTCTAATTAATTTGGACCAAAACTTCTAACTAATGCGACCAAACCGACCATAATTGTCGGTATATTTCTCTTGCGCAGTTGACTCTTCCACTTGTCGATGTATTATTTGTTGCACCTTGTGCATATGATCCCCTTGCCAACAAATCACTAGGCTTCCCTTTGTAGGCATTGACCCAATGCCATTTTTTGGGAAAGACCAAGACACAACATTAACAAATGAGTTGAAAGAGAAGTATGAGATGGAAAGGGACACACGAGGTTTTGCTATCGACTCTATCAATAATACTGCTGCTCGGTTCGCAGTGATAGTTTTATCTAGTAAGTTGCTATGGAATATGGGATTGAACTAATGTACCGTAGGGATAATGTCTACGATAGAGCTATGTGCAATAGGAGTCCAGATCAACTAGTCGCACTACCTGCTAAATGAACTATTAGAAGATGTAGAAGAGGTAAAGGAAAAATGTATCCCATTTCATTATTATTGGCAATTGATTTTGATTTCTTTTGTCACATGGGCAGAACCAATAAACTACTAAGGGGTAGATGTGCTCATCTTATGTCGAGGAGCTCAATACTAGAATCTATGGTTCGACAAGGAGAAACCTGAGGGATAGAAAGATAATAATATAGAATTCTTTCTACACGGTGAGGCCCTTCAACATTTTATTAGGAAGCAGGCCAATTTCACCATGATAACCATTAAGAGGTTTATGAACCTTATCAGATTTTTAGTTGGGCCCATCATATTTTCTTAGAGCCTCTACAGGATCCACAAAAGCAATGTTTGGCGATGCAGTTTTAGTTGTCTTCTACAAAAGTTGATGCCATCGTTCAAGATTGGCCAATAGAATGGGGAGTTATTGTTGTAGATGATAAACTCTCTGTAGAAGAAGAGCCATGACAGGATGATCCATCAAAAAAGAAATATGGAGGAAAGGGAGAAGACCCACCACTAGAAGAGACTCTACATATTTCCCCCAGCAATACTCAGAGAAGTCTACGCATGGTTATAAGAAGAGGAAGGGTGAAAAATCAACTAGAACTATTGGCCTTACAAATGATGGTTACACACTTCTATGGAAGTAGTGGAAGAACTCGTTGATGCAAGCTACAAAAAGATAGATGAGCGTCAAACATAAATAACAAGTAGCATTGTGGATTTATTGCAGACATTTTGTAAAGCAGCAAAAGAAGTTCGAGTGGCAATCAACTGCATGCCACAATTGCCTGAGTCACAGGACATAACTGGCTCGTTTGAAGAGCAACTTAGCGATATTTTGATTCCAACTCCACCATTAAGGGTTCCATTGTTGGGTTAAGCAATCGACTTGGGGACAAAAAAGTTGAATATCATGGTCAAAGAGTTGGTCCTATCACCATAGATTTGTTTGCACTGCCAATATATGAAGTACATGCCATTAAGAATGTTGCAGCCACATAAATGAAAATTTAAGTAAAATATTCAGAAAAATATGTTCGTAAGATGAAGAAAGTAGTTCAGGAAACAGAGCAAAAATCCAAGACCTGGGAGGAGGAAAGGAATCGTCTTAAGACCATTGTCACACTCACTTGTGGCAGTTTTATTGACGAAGGCATCGCACATGAGATGTTTGCAAAAGCCAAAGTCTTTTGACTTGATGAAATTGCAGAAAACCTCCATAAGAGGGTCGTGGAGTTGGAATTACAAGTGAAACCCAGTACACCCCCAGAGGTACTGGAAGAAAGAATAAAATAAACAACTGAGGATGCGATGAGGATAGAAGAGGCTGAGGCACTATGTTCCAAGGAAGTCGAGCAAGTTTCTCAGTAATGGGAAGATTTGATCGACGAAAAAGAGTTATAAAAAGTAACATAGCAGTTGCACATTGCCGAAGCAGAGGTGAACCAGCTGAAGAATGAAGTAAAGAAGCTTCCATTAATAAATAAAATGGATAAGGATGGTGATATGAAGAAGCTACAACAACAGGTCGCAAAACTGTGAACAAAGTAGAAAAATGGAACTAACAGATTCGTAGAGTTACAAGTAGAGGCAAAGAAAGTTACAGGCATCATTCAGCTTGTACATGAAAAGGTACAACAAGAATTGGAGTCAACTGGAGTTACAACTTTGGAACACATGAGTTCCAAACTTGTGGAAAATTTGAAGAATACCGAAGCAGAAGTGTGACAGGAGACTGGACAGATAGTGAAAATATTTCACGATTTTCAAAGCAAGGTTGCAATAATGAAGGTTTCAGAATAATGTGGCTCAAGACGAGACACAAGTGAGTGTTGGGGGCCTATTGGCCCTAGGAAATGTTTGGCAGAATTCAACTAGAATTTTGCTTGGAAAGATAAAGATTCCGGTTGCAAGCTGACAAAAAGGAAGTTGCAGTGGAAGAAGAGTTGCGATGGAAGAAGAGTTGTGAAGGAAGAAGTGTTACGAAGGTTTAAGAGCTACAAAGGAAGGGAAGTTGTGATGGAAGAAGAGCCGCAACGGAATAAGAGCTGCGACAGAAGGTGCCGTGACAAAAGAAGAATAGAGCAGTTGAAAAGGATAGTTCAATTGATCATGGGTAAAGAGTTAGTTAGAATAAAGCACGCGTTTGGTAATAAAGCATAATTGTATTTTGGGCCAATAGTGCTTATTTTCAGTTGTAAATGAATGTACAAAAATAGAAATGATAGCCTGTTGGCTAACTGAAAAGAGTTGGTTGATTAATACATGTAAAATCTTATAAAGGCAAGAACACAAATAGTGTGTGGGGGTTGGTTATCGGGTTGTTCGTCATCATTATTGTCAATCTAGGTTGAGAAAGAAGAGAGTTTCTTCACTCAAGAATCCATCCAGGCTATGCACGGATAAAAAATTAAGAGAAGAAGAGATCTGCTTAGCTAGAGAATTGATCCAGTCTATGTGTAGATCTAAAGTTGAGAGAATAAGAGAAGAAATACTGTTATGGAGAGAAATTCCTATGGCTTGGGGTACCACAATAGACAGCTTGACTCCAGAAATCAATCCTTTCCAATATGCAATAGAAATTAAATATCTAACACTAAAGGATCAGACCTCGTACCTTATTCCGGATGGTTGAAGTAGATCCCCGTTGAGCTATCCAACTTCAGCTTGAATTGATAAATCACTTCCTGAACAACAAGTAAACAAGACAAGCATACTATATATATGGGTGTTAGATCTATTCTAGCATATATAATCAACAATGTATAAGCATTTGAAATCATCCATGGATAAAATATTCATTCAAACATACATTATTGGACAGGAAAAGATATTTCTATTAATATAAAATTAGAGATTACAATGGATACAACCTCTGTCGGCATGTCTGCGAATCGGAGAAACTGAATCCCCCACTTGGGCCTCCACCACCTCAATCCTCCATCTCTCGATAGCAAGCTCACAAGCAAAAGGAAAGCTTGGGAAGAACACAAAAGTGCTCCAAGGGACAAAGGGATGCAGACTCAAGCACAAGTTCCGCCAACAATGGACTATAGTTTCTTTTCTCTCGATTCTCTCATATATCTTCAATGTACCAAAGAGTTCCTTATATAGCTTTTCAAAGGGGCAATGAAAGGTCGAATCCGAGCGATCTCAAGGCATAGGGAAGGCCAAGAGTCAAGTGAGTCGGATCCATGTCAAGGAAAACTCCAAAAGTATTTGGATTATGCACACATCCCGATGTACACGGTTTTAGGGGTCAAACCCACGTATATACGCGATTAGGGGTTTAAAAGCTGTGTGTATTAATTTCACATGTTTTTAGGGATGGTCAAGGAAACATCAAAGGACAAAAAATGGTCCAAGGGGTCTAAGGAGTCTGCAGAGGGACAGGGGAAGGCCATACAAGTGTGATTCACCTGGAGTGGTAGAATCAGCTATAACAAATGCCCCCTAATGTGTGAGGTCAGAGGGGTCATACGATGGCCGAAATACATTATAAGTCCATCCCAGAAGTGGAGTGATGAAGGATCTCAAATGGAAGACCAGCCACCCAATCAGCATAGTACAATGATACAACTTTGCACATAACTACAAATACATATAGCAGTCCCAAATACATAAGAGTACAATGGCCATGAACAGGTATGATACAAAATATCACATAAGTGGTCATTTCCACATACAATATACATAGATCAGAATCTCCATGATGAAGATATACAAAGGATCATGATCTCCATAATGGATGAAGATATATAATGGACCAAGATCTCCATAATAGCTGGAAATGTCTGACATATACTGGAATCAAGTCACGAGAGCTGAAATCTCATGAACACTGGCACGATCAAGGAGGTAGAATATAAGAGATGCCACCCATCTGGAAGGTCTTCTACATAAACCGCTACGAGTACATGTCCTACTATGTGAATAGAGGTGTTGAGGTTGAACATAGCAGTCCATCGTCTGATTACCGATCATTGATGTATACCTTTAACAGACACGAGATCACCCAGTGATAATGAAAATGGGAATCAAGGTACTAGAGTGCAAACTAACAAGTGTGAATAAATGTGTTGAGATCGAACACTTGAGAGGATCCATCGATCAGGGGACATTGATGTATTCCCAAAGACTGTCGATGGTGAGAGAACCTGCCACTGATGACTGCAAGTCTCAAGGCACTCAAAAATGACTCTAGATTCCAATCCCAGAATAAATGATCTGAAGTTGATGGGATGAAATCCGTTGGAAGGAGGGCATTAAGGCATCCCCCATCAATCAACACGAGGTACTCAACAAAGCTGTATAATGTGGAAGGACTCGATCATAAGGTGCATGAACCAGTAACTGTACCGGGAATGGCCGACATGGAAAGTCAAGATAACTGAGGAATGGCTGACTCAGGTTTCAACTTCCTTCGAACAAGAGCATAATAGCGAATGGTGACTGAATAAAGGCAGCATAGACTCGATATACAAAACTGGGACATCTCTGCGACACAGGAGGCATCGACAGAGGCTCCATGGGGACTGGAAGCTTAACCAGTCGGTGGAGATAAATTCAGATAAATGAGTACAGCTGCTAGAGTCAAACTATAAACCCAACCAACGGATGTGATATACAGTGCTCTATTCGAAGGCGACACGACTCGACAGCTGCCAAAGATAACATCTTTCCTTGCCCGTCTTTTTGGTTTTTTAAAAAAAAAAATTGGACTTTTTCATATATTTAAAAAGCTTGAAAAAGAATAAAACTGCTTTATAGTTACAGACTAGGAGGAGATGAGTGTCATAGGGGCAAACAAACTAGTTCCAAGCAGTGGAACATACCTATGCTCAATGCAAGGATACATGTGTAGGATAGCGACACTCGGGGGAAAATCCCCTCCCAGTAAAAATAGGGAATCAAGTTGCAAAGGATATATAAATTGGCTCTGCATGGCTAGACATGAGACCAGCTCGGGCTATATGGCTAAAACTCAATGTCAGGGAAGCCGGCATAAAGCTCAATAAGGCAAGCAAAGCTCATGATAATGCAATTACAACTTGACATAAGGGATTTTTGAGGGAAATAGGCCAGCAAAAGATCAAGAGGAGTATGAGGCTCTTGTGAAATGTCATGGCAATACTATACAATGGACTCCCACACCCTAAGGGACAAAACGTCAGCATGGGCACCAAATGCAAATAAGGCGCTAACTAGGGTACCTATGTAAGGTCAAGCTCTACCACTCATATCATGCCACTTCTAAAACAATAAGAAGGTTCTGTGACATAATAGAGTGGTTTCGTACCTAGGGCTATAATGAAACGATCATAAGGTCATGCAAAATGAAAACGGTGATGAAACCTAACCTATATGCCAGTTTAGACATGATACCTAAGATCGGGACGAACGAGTCAATCCAACGGCTGAAACGACATTCAAAAAGGTCTCCTACATCATAAATTAGTCCAAAAATGGTCCAAAATGATTAGAAATAGTCCAAACTATAGGAAAGGGGGTAAAAATTTTCAAAATTTTGAAAAATTTCTATAAATAGTAAAAAATTCAAAACATTATAAAACATTTGAAATTTTTACCCAATTGAGCTCAGATTTTCAACAACGAATTCCAGGAGATCCAACCGGGGGAATCCACTACTGTTTCTTCCAGGTACTTACCCATGCTCTACTCTTCCATTTTGATGCAAATTTTGTCAAATTCCATGGTGTTTTTGGATTTCTAGGCCAATCTAAAATAGGCGCTGCGGCCCATGCGGAAATCGAGGGTTTTTTCGCGTATAGGGCTAGATATACGCGGAAAATGCCCTCATAGTCGCGTACATATGCGGCTGTTTGGCAAACAGTCGCGTATGCGGCTGCGCATAAGGTTTTTTAAGTGTTCTAATGGGTAAACTTCCAATTTTTTGTGCAGGATGGTCCTAGAATGGAGAGAACGTGAACATGGTGATGTAGAATAGGCAGTAAGGGCTGATCTAATGGCTCAAGAAGTGCTACATGCATGTGGGATCTACAAATTTTGGTGTCTTGGGGGCTTAAGGGCCAAACCAGGACTATTGCAGATGCTGGTGGATTACTGGGATCCAGACTCAGAGTCATTCCAGATAGATGGGATGTCCCTCACCATAGAGGTGGAGGACATATACTTTATTACTGGACTTTCCCGATGGGGGGAAGTAGTGAACCTACGTTCTCACGAGCCCAGAGGTGGTCTGACTATAGATGAGTACATTGTGGTGTACTACTATCCGAACACGGAGAAGGTGGGGAGTCAGATCCCAACTAACTCCATACAGGTGCTGGGCCTAAAGGCCATCCTACTAACACTGGGTAGGATAGCAGGCTTGGCTTCACTCCACCAGGCCTCGCGGCCTCTGATGTTCTATGCAGTGGAGTGCATGAGACCCACGGTATACGATTGGAGCACTGCACTACTGGGCAACATGAAACACCAACTCAGTGAGTGTAAGATGGGTAGAGTGCGAAACTTCGATTTCAACAACATACTGAGCACGTTTTTCTTTGAGCGTGTTTTAGGATTGAGCCCCATAGTTGACGTTCCTCTACACGGGGTTTGAGATCTGGCCCAACGTCGTTGGGTGGATGCGATGCGTAGACTGGGTGGAGGTAGGGTATCCAACCCCTATCCAGCTGATTTCTTTCCGTGGTGGCAACGACAGATAGTGTCCATCGATGACTACCCCTATGCGGGGATAGATTTTCGGGGGGACCCGGACATGCCGCTACCACTAGGATCGGCATACGATGACATAGGTAACGAATCTCGACCCTCTCTTTAATTTTTTGAGTTATTTAATTTTTTTGTGTTTTCTGATTATATGGAATCAAAAGACATGTTTTTGGGTGACAATACATAGTGACATCTACCATATGCATGCAGATGTGGGACCATGGTGGCCTAAAGGATTCCCTCATCATAGATGGAGGGGAAGAGGAGACGACATCACGGGTGTGGATGCGGAGCGGATGCTCCAAAGCATTCATACCAACTTTGTGAGGCTAACGCACAGAGTTCCCATGGCGCAAGTTGAGGACTTGCTTGAGGCCATGCAGCACCAGGTGGTGGGTGTACCACGAGCATGGGTGTGATTATTTCGATGGCTAGCTAGAGCCGTAGTGACATTCCATGATCACAACCCCCCTCCTCCTCCACAGGCTTGGATACTTGGGAGTGATACATTTTGTATTACCATGTATTATATTTTGGTGGCTCGAGAGCCCCATTTTTGTATCATGACACTATGTATTACCACATTTTGGATGTTTATAAAAACTTTTATGATGATCGATTTATTTATTTACATGTGTAAAAATTTGTGTTTGTGATGAATTTATTGTGTATGAAACAAATTCCAATCTAACACGTAGTTAGCATATGAGTCAGCAACTTGATTATTAATTCTTGGAATATGTATGTATGTTATATTGTCAAATTGTCGTTCTAATAATCTCACACGTAATAATTTTCTTAATAACGTCGGATCTCTAACATGGTATAAACCATTAAGTTGTGACACTACTAACTCCGAATCAAGACGTACCTCAAGAGAGAGAACACCATGTAAAATGACATCCCGTAGAAGCTCAATAACGACACTATATTCAGCAACATTGTTCGAAGATGGTCGTAAACATACGCCTCCTAAAGACAATACCTGACCCATAGGAGTATAAATCACCCAAGCAGCAAAGGCTGAGTGTTGAGTGTGATGGCTCGCACCATTTGCGAATCCTATGTAGGTGGAAGATTCTATTGACATCTGCCAAAAGAAACAGAAACTAATCACAAACCCAATCACTATAAGAAAAAGACCTACCTATGCAAAACTATACAATAATATACAATAACCAGCCTTGGCTGAGAATCATGCATAGTACTTTTTGAGATAGAGCCCATTCCTAGGCTTCGCCAAGGCCGTTCCCTCCTAATCCACTAACTCATAAGTGCCCTTCTCTAACACATGTTTGACGACGTAAGGACCACGCCACATGGGGTTAAAC
The DNA here is from genome assembly GCA_001517045.1 of Pseudotsuga menziesii. Classification (NCBI taxonomy): domain Eukaryota; kingdom Viridiplantae; phylum Streptophyta; class Pinopsida; order Pinales; family Pinaceae; genus Pseudotsuga; species Pseudotsuga menziesii. The sequence continues at coordinate 419,125 of LPNX011209772.1, read as the reverse complement.
TTTCCTGCCCCCAAGGGTTCTTTCGGTTGATCCCACAAAAGGACCAAGTCTCCCTCACTGAACCTCCTTGGACGGACAGACTTATCGTATTGGACCTTTACGCAACGTTTATTTACTTCTAGAGCCACCAAGGCATCTCGACGCTGCTCATCAAGTTGCTCAAGGTGGACCAAACGCTCCTCCAATGGTGAAGTGTCTAGTAAGAGCTCTACGACTAACTTCAAAGAATGAATCTTGCACTCAACTGACAATAACGACTCCACTCCATGTACAAGTTGATATGGAGAAAAACCTGTGGTAGTCTTAACAACAGTTCTATACGCCCACAAAGCAGGATATAACATAATGTGCCATTATTCTTGCTTTGTGCAATGGTTCGTTGGAGAATGGATTTGAGTGATTTGTTCACTGCTTCTACCTGTCCATTTTCTTGAGGGTAGTAAGAGGAGGAATGCTCTTGTTTGTACCCTAACTTTGATGCCAACTCTTCCCTCATACTATTCTGAAAGTGCGAGCCATGGTTGGTGACAAGCTCTTTTGGAATCCCAAACTGAGTAATAATCTGGTTGAATACGAAGTGCGTGGCTGTCTCACCGTTGGATTTAACTGTAGGCATAGCCTCAAACCATTTCGTGAAGTAATCAATAGCCACTATGATATGATGATGCCCCCCAGCTGAAGCTGGGTTGCAATCCATAAAATCAAGCCCCCACTTAGTGAAGGGACCGGTGGTGATGATGGGATGTAACGGGGCAGGTTTCGAGCGCATATTACTTACAACCACCTGGCAAGGGTGGCACCTCTTGACCACATCTACATAATCCTTAAAGATCGATGGCCAAAAATAACCCGCTCTTAATATTTTTTGGGTTGTAGAAAGCCCAGATAAATGACCACCACACGCCCCTCCGTGGCAATCATTCAGCACTACCTCAGCCTCATCATGAGTTAAACAATGTCATAAAAAGGAATCTACCCCACGGCGGTACAAAGTGTTATCCACTATGAGGTAATTCTTAGACACGTGACGTAATCGTCGTCGTTCACCCCGTGACAGGTGAGTAGGGACCTTCAATGTTTGTAAATACATAATGATATCCCCATACCATGGGTCTAAAGTTGAGATTAAGAAGATGTGTTCATCGATAAACGTATCTTCACAAACCAACTCCTCAACCTCGCTTGGGAAATCCGATATAAGCTCTGCAAAAATTAACGATTTCTTCGATTTTGCCGAAACAAACTCGAGATCGAATTCTTGCAGGATGACAATCCATTTATTATATTTTCCCCCAATCATCCTTCGAGTGAGGATGAATTGAAATGGATTGACATGGGCTACAACCAAGGTTTGGCGAAGGAGAATATAATGTCTCAACCATTGAACCGCATGTACGGTAGCTAAAGCAAGCTTCTCAACATGAGAATAACAGATCTCCGTGTCAATAAGATTCCGACTCAGATTGTTAATGACATGCTCTTGGAGCTCCTCATCCTCTTGAACCAAAACCATACCAATCGTCTCCATGGACGCGGCCACATAAAGTAGAAAATCACAGCTATAGTCTGGGGGACTAATCACTGGGGCCGATGTTAGGGCTCACTTGAGAGCATCAAAGGACTCCTGGTCTCGCTCATCCCAACAAAGGGTGGTGTCCTTCTTCAAAAGACGCATGAAGCCTCTAGTCAAATTGGCAAAATTGACAACGAATCTGCGTAAGAAGTTTGCCATGCCTTGCAAACATTGAAGATGACGAATATTTTTCAGGGGAGACAACTGAAGTATTACCTCTACCTTCAAAGGGTCGACTCTTATACCCTCTTTAGAAACGATGAATCCTAACAAGCGACTTGAATTCACACAAAAGATGCACTTGTGAGGATTTAACCTGACTAAATAATGGTGGCATCTTTCGAACACCAATCTCAAATGATAGGAATGAAGCATTCTCATACGAGAATGAGCAGCAAGGTCATCCAAAAATACTTCGATAATTGATTTGAGATCGTGGGAGATCAAGGTCATGGTCCGCTGAAAAGTAGCTCTGGCATTCTTAAGGCCAAAAGGCATTTTCTGATATGCAAAAGTTCCCCAGGGACAAATAAATGCAGTCTTATGTTGGTCCTCTGGTTTAATTTGTATCTGATTATATCCAGAAACGTTGTCCATGAAGAAAAAAACCTCGCTACCCGCACACTCATCCAAAATCTAATCAATAAATGGTGTGGGGAAATTGTCCTTAGGACATGCACGATTCAAATCACTGAAATCAGTATATATGCGGATCGCTTCCTGCTTCTTATCCACCGGAACGGGGTTTGAAACCCACTCTGTCAAGGGAACGGGATAGATAAAACCAGCTTTCAACAGTTTCTCTATCTCTGCCTTAATCGTGGGTGCTTTCCTAGGATTCATCGCATGCAAGCGTTGTCGAATAGACTTAGCATTGGGATAAGTCTTAATCTCGTGCTCAACAATGCGAGGGTCGATACCTAGCATTTCATCGTAAGACCAAGCAAAGATATCATGAAATTCTTTAAACAGCTCTGTGTATTCTTGAATCTCAGCGTGGGAACATTCTGCCCCAATATAGACATTCTCAATCCTGCCAGGATCGCGATAGATATTGATAGGAATTGTTGGAGATATATTTGCCATGTTTCCATCAGCCATCGGACCAGGAGAGCTTAATGGAACCATAGGACTACCAATTCTCTCACTAAGAACCTCCCTAAAGTCCTCACGCTCCAAGCGGTCAAGCTCGGGAAGGAAGTAAGATCTATGATGGAGCTCTTCCCATGGTGGCTCAACTCCGGACATGTCCTCAATAATCACTTCATCTGAAGGGAAAACACTATCAAGGCAGTCGTGCGTGTGAGAAGACTGTACTGCCCATGTAGGCAGCACATAAGGGTCCTCCTCCTCCGTCCGTGAAGAGGAAGGACTGGGCTCTGCAACACACTCAAGATTATCTTAATAAGCTATCATAGTTGCAGGCAAAGGCATGTTCGTCACGATGGTCTTACTCGAAGTATTCGGTGTAGGAAGAATCCAAGGATCTTCCATATGACTTGTGCGAAAAGACACCAATCTTATAGATGTCGAAGCCTCACCAGAACTAGACCCTATCATAAGGATCGATGGAAGACAACTAAAACTTCCCATGAGGGATGGATACATGCCCACACCCACACTCCCAGTTGCCGGCTGAGAGTGTTCTATGATCGGGATCGAAGCTCTCGAAGATGCGGTAACTGACGGATTCTTGAATGACGTTTGATCAATCATGACTATCTTCTCGTTAAATGGAAAGAATAAAACACGAAATAGGGAAGAAGCTACGGCTTGCATAATGTACATCCAATTCCTACACACCAAGAGATTGTAGTCAAGGGGTGCATCAACCACCTTGACCTCTATTGCAACGGTCTTCCCTCCCAAACGGACCTTAAGGGAAGGAAGGATCCCGTGCGGCCTAAACGATCTCCCATCAAATGTAGTCAACATGGTCACGGATTTAGACAACTCAGGGGAACCTAAACCCTTCCAAAATGATAAAGACATCACAGAAGCAGCAGCACCTTCGTCAATCATAGTGCGCTTGACGGTCGTGTTAAGACATTCTACGTGAATCAAAAGAGACACATAGTAAGGCAAGCGAGGCTGAAGTCCTACGGTTTCAAATTTAATCACAGAGGAAGAATTATCATCATTCACACAAAGGGCAGAAAGCAAAGCCTTCCTTTGCGAAGGACAAATCTGAAGTACTTCCAGTGCAGACATCGCACAAGGAGTGTGGCCCAAATCCTCGACAACAGAATAGTTCTGGGTGGCTCGGGAATTAGGATTGTGCCCCGAACGCTTAAGGACTCCCTTAGGAATGCGAGGTGCAGCTTTAGGTTTATCCACAGGTTTTTTAATACACAAAGGAGTCCCTGGTGGATCAGGTTCCTTTCCTGGGTTGGGTTGTGACAAACCATAGTCTTTCGCATGGGTCACAACTTTTGCAACACGTACAATGTTAATGCAACCATGACCACTACCCTCCGGTGGATCTTGGTCACCATCAGACTGATCATGGGTCCTCGAGTTCATATTTTGATTGTGAGGTAAAGGGTTAGTGAGCACAGCTAGGCCCTGTACCAAGAATCTCGAGGCTTTATCAATACGAGGGCACAAGTAAGTGAGGTGATCCTCCTTACACAACTTGCAAGGAAATTTGACCTTTCGTTTAGCTTGCTTGTCCCCCCCAGCATTACGGGCGTTCTTGTCATTATTATTAGCATTTTCATTCCTATTCCCACCCTTACGATTATTCTTACCCTTCTTTTTATTTCGTTTGAGCTGCTGGTTACCCTTCTGGTCCGACGATTGCACCGAAAGCACACTCGCCGTTTTGGCAGGTTGAGACGAAGCTATGGCTTGTCCTGAAGCAGATTGGTTGATTGACAATTGACTAACTTGTTTTGCAATTGAACCCAAAGGTTTAGTACTCACACAACCAACAATGCCATCGGCATGTGGTCCAGGTTTAACTTTGGGGTCGAAACTAGAACGCGGAGCATTGGGAATGATCTCATATAACAAACCGGATTGAGCATAAATCAAATCTAGTTCCTGCGCCCTAAAAATGGCTTGTTCCTCATTTTGCACTTCGGATGTAGAAACATCCTTCACTATATACGGCAATAACGACTTAAGGAACCATTTGAGGAGGAATTCCGACGGTATAAAGGCTTTAATCAACCTCTTCCGTCTACGCCACTCTTGGATATGATCCGAGATATGTGTGGCTTTATCCTGTTGAAATGTCGACAAGAGTTTAGTACCAACATCATAACGCACTGGTAGCTGGAAGTGGTTAAGAAAAGTCATCGCTAGGTCATCGAACAAAGTGAATGCCCCCCTAGGTAGCTCTACATACCATTTCGTGGTAGGCCTTGTAAGGGTGCGTTGAAACAACCTTAAATGGATTGAGTCCTGGTGTAAGGAATTCGTAGAGCACCATAGGTGAAAAGTAGTAACATGTTCGCTCGGATCCTCTCCCGGTTTGCCCTCGAATTTGGGTATGTCTGAGGGAAGCTTAGTAGGGACAGTCGACCAAGCCGGGTCATGAGCTATAGGATCGTTCGTCAATCTCGACAAGTCAGGAAGATTCAGCATTGCGAGGAAAGGGATCCTAGGATGATTAGGTTGATGGACCGCTCCCTGATAGTTCTAATTCACATAGGTCTTATTACCATAACCACCATGGCCTTGGCCATAGTGCCCTCCTCCCGTTTGACCCGTATATGGTGGCATGGAAGCACCATAGTGTGGTGTACCTTGACTATTCGGAGCTACAAAGCCATAATTTGGAGAGTAAGCAGGTTGTTGATACCCACACCCATAAGGTGAAGAACCCTGTCCATATTGCGTCCCATAATAGGGTCCATAAGTCACCGCATGAGATGTCCCATGAGACACTCCGTAAGTAGGAATATACGCTCCAAAAGTAGGAATATATGCTCCAGAAGTAAGAATATGACCTCTAGAAGTATGAACATGACCTCCTGAAACAATGGGTGGTGCATGAACTTGAGACACAACTGGTCTAGTAACCGCAGTACGGACATGACTCATAGCAACATTCCGGCCCGAAGGACCACGTGAATGAGGTGGAGGGTGAACATTCAAAGAACTAGGGACAGAGGACGAAGGGACCTGTGTAATTATGTATGTTCTATTCCCTATAGTCACTCATCTCAGATCTGGTATCCTAATAGGATCACTAACCCTAGACCTAGGAGGAATATGTGATGTGGCTTCCACCGCCGGGATGGAAGGTGCAATGTGACTTGTGCTCCCAAACCTCTCCGCATGGTAAGGAATGAGAGTGCCCCCAGGCATAGTGTTAGGCTCAAACTCAGATTCGACATGGAATGCCAAATCATGTGTGGGAAAACCAGACATACCATAACTACCATAACTAGTTCTCGTGGGTTCAAAATGAGTCTCATCATCCTCTGGCATTCCATACCGGCGATGCGTCAATGGGGAATCAACCCTAGAGTAAGTAGGTTTATCATGAAAAGTTCCTATCTCAGAAATCATAGGACCTAACTCAGTCAAATCAGGTGAAGGATCATAGTTAGGAGTAAACTCCCCATCTTCCACATGAATGGGAGAAGGTGGTTCAGGAATACCTTCTATATGGTCTCCCATGGTGTGTGAATCAATGTGCGAAGTAGTCCGCTTGGACTGTCTATTTCTCTCTCCCAAAGGAGGAGGAGATGTAGAAGGCGGAAGTCCTGCTAAACGACGAGAATGGCGAGGAGCCGCACCCGAATCCACAATGACTCAAAAAATATAAAATACTCTCTATCTACACAAACCATAGGCAAGCTAACGTGCATAGAGCAATCACCAAGAAAATCGAAAGCCAAACACAAGCAATCAAGGGTAGGATAAGTGAGCTCCCGAATGAAGCAGGTATGTCTTTCCTAGGAGAGGCTTGAGACTCCCATACACAACAAGCGGAGGTATGTAACCAATTATTGTGGCCCTTAGCTTCAACGCATAAAGCGACTGTGCTGTCCGACCCCAACCTGGCCTGGACACCCGCAGAATAACCCTTGCAAAGTACCCCCTTAATATCCTAGGTAATGCCACTAAGGTCACCTCAATATAATCAATTCTCAGGCAGACAGTCACAAGCGGGATTGACTGTATGGGCATGGTAGCAAAGCCTGAAACTCTCGAAAGAGCCCCCATATACGAATACAATCCTGGAAATATCTCCGGTGCTACTCAGTTATGATTAGGGGTCATCCCAATCAATAACCACTCACACTGCCTCGTGCTTAACTCCCTTTTGAGAGGAGGATCTTGAGAAACACTGGTTATATCAAGGAATTTTACACACTCACCTAGACAGACACATACATGTTGTTGTTTAGTGGTCTTGGAGAATTTACTCACAATGAACTATTCCAAGACCCTAAAACCTAATCTTGTTGGTGAACCCTATCAAATAAAATAGTGTAGTTCATTTTAATTAAGCGTTGATTTTAATTGGCTTTATTACTCAAAAGAGGTATATGGCCGTGCAACTAATGGCGTTATGACACAACATGAAGCAAAATGCACACCTAACAATCAATGCAAATGCATTGTGTCCATGAAAAACAGGGTATGCTACTACGTGAAATGCACAATTTTCTTCAAATGATAAATGCAAGCTTTCCTATATGGAATCCTGACTAATACTCCAAAGCAAATCTAGTGCAAGTACTATGCAAAATGCAAGATGCAATGCATGATGATAAACAAATATTTTGGATTTTTTGAAATAAAAATGAGATATAAAAGCAAAAGAATGGCTCTACAACCCCCAGACTCTGCAAGCACACTCAAGCAAAGTACTAAGGTAAAATAAATCTAATGCACTAATCCCAAAACAAAAAATCGAAAATGCCATGACAAGAACATTCTTCAAAAAGAAAATTTTACCCTAAGAAAACGTCTCTGGTCAGAAATAGAGGTGTATACAGACTCTAGTAGTATCAAAGGAGACTCAACAATCATCAAAATTCACCCAGCAACCATCCAACTTCCTCTAAAAGGCAAAACTAAGGGCATATGCAACGGTTCACAGTAAACCTACGTGTGTACGCGGAAATAGCAGTGAAACCTGCATATATACGCGACTGTGAGTTAAAAACTCGCGTACAGGAAGAAAGGTGCATAAAATAAAGGCAAACAGACAAGCTGAGACAAACTTCACACTAATTAGACACTACCAGGCAAACATGCCCCCAAACCCGACACAGAAACAAGAGAAAAAGAGCAATTCAAAGTCATTGAATGCCGATAGAAAACCCCCAAAGGACAACTACTAGGAACTCCCCAGCGGAGTCGCCAATTCTGTTACGGAGAGAAATTCCTATGGCTTGGGGTACCACAATAGACAGCTTGACTCTAGAAATCAATCCTTTCCAATATGCAATAGAATTTAAATATCTAACACTAAAGGATCAGACCTCGTACCTTATTCCGGACGGTTGAAGTAGATCCCCGTTGAGCTATCCAACTTCAGCTTGAATTGATAAATCACTTCCTGAACAACAAGTAAACAAGACAAGCATAATATATATATGGGTGTTAGATCTATTCTAGCATATATAATCAACAATGTATAAGAATTTGAAATCATCCATGGATAAAATATTCATTCAAACATACATTATTGGACAGGAAATGATATTTCTATTAATATAAAATCAGAGATTACAATGGATACAACCTCTGTCGGCACATCTGCGAATCGAAGAAACTAAATCCCCCACTTGGGCCTCCACCACCTCAATCCTCCATCTCTCGATAGCAAGCTCACAAGCAAAAGGCAAGCTTGGGAAGAACACAAAAGTGCTCTAAGGGACAAAGGGATGCAGACTCAAGCACAAGTTCCGCCAACAATGGACTATAGTTTCTTTGCTCTCAATTCTCTCATATATCTTCAATGTACCAAAGAGTTCCTTATATAGCTTTTCAAAGGGGTAATGAAAGGTCGAATTCGGGCAATCTCAAGGCCTAGGGAAGTCTAGGAGTCAAGTGAGTCGGATCCATGTTAGTGAAAACTCCAAAAGGATTTGGATTATGCACACATCTCGATGTATGCGGTTTTAGGGGTCAAACCCACATATATACGCGATTAGGGGTTTAAAAGCCGTGTGTATTAATTTTCACATGTTTTTAGGGATGGTCAAGGAAACATCAAAGGACAAAAAATGGTCCAAGGGGTCTAAGGAGTCTGCAGAGGAACAGGGGAAGGCCATACAAGTGTGATGCACTTGGAGTGGTAAAATCAGCTATAACAAATACATAAACCCAAAACTAGATAGCATGAGAGGAGAGAGATCTATACGAATTGTAAAAGATATCTAAAGAAGAGTCTGCAAGTTGAGTGCATAGACGAAAGGTGCTAACCTATTTCTCATGCCATATTAAGAGCACCTTTGTGGTTTTTCCTGGATGGGTTTCCACGTTAAATTTTGTTTATGTGTGTCTTTGATAATTATGTTTATGTCGAATGCATGTATGTTGTGAATTAGTAGATCTTAATATGTTGCACAACGTCTGTTTATGAATAAACCCATATGTGTGTGTGTGTGTGTGTGTGTGTGTGTGTGTGTGTGTGTGTGTGTGTGTCACACCACTAATAGAGTGGACTTGTGATAAGGGTTTTATGTTAAATGCTGAGATCCATGTCGACGGATGACTAGGTTGTTATCTTGAATGAATAAACAAAGAACAAGCAGTATAATTCCTGGCTTCAGTCAGGTGATTTTAGAATATAAATCCCGACATAATTGCAGAAACCTGGTTATGGCAGTTCCCAATAGATATCTTGAGTGAGATTGCATCTACGTCATAGGTGTTTCCAACAGGGTCCTGCTCTATCGAGTTGATATCTTGAGCTTTTCGTACAAACAAAGGGATCTGAACTTAGGTCGACCGAAAGCACGCCAACAAAATGATTTCCCATTTTTTGTTTGGAATAGGAAGTGGGTGAAGTAGATCATCTGTATGTCTTTGCTCTATCTTATCCTGATGGAATATGTTACATTCTCTCACATGGATCAACACATAAGATTTGGATCCTTTCCAGAAAAATATCTCCCTAATCTTTGGGTAAGTTTTTAGAAAACCAGGATGCCTTGCTAGAGGTGAATCATGGGAAACTTCCAAAATCTTATTTATTAGATATGATACTAGTACTAAGTAAATCCTATCCTTTTAGTAGATGATCCCATCCACTATTTTGTACATGTCATGTCCAATTGCACTATTGATAAGTTCACATGCAAATTGATTTCTGGAGTATTTTGAAGATAGTTTCTCTTTCCAGCCTTTAGGGACCTCCATAACAACAAATGTTGTTTTTCTTAACAAAGCATATGATACTACATTCATCTTTCCATTATTGTATTCTATATCAAAGTCATAAGCTTGAACTTTACTCACCCATTTATGTTGCCTGTCATTAAGCTCTTTTTGGGTTAAGAAATGTCTCAAGCTGTTGTGATCAGTTTTGACCACAAATTTACTACCCACCAAGTACTGTCGGAACTTTTGGCCAAGGCATGCATTATGTCTAGAATCTCTTTGTCATAGATGGAATGATGTCTTTCATGGGGATGCAAATTTCTTCTCTCAAAGGAAATTGGGTGCCTATTTTGCATCAGTACTGCTCCAATACCTTCCCCAGAGGCATCACACTCAAGAACAAAAGGTTTAGTGAAATCAGGTAGAGCTAGAGCTGGACAACTGCTCATGAATTTTTTCATCTTCTCAAAAACTTTTTCAGCTTCCTCTGACCAACAAAATTCTTCCTTTTTGGTGAGATTAGTTAAGGTTACTACTAGTTAGGAAAATCCCTTGACAAACTTCCGATAGTAAGTGCGGATTCCAAGGAATCCTCTCAATTTTGTGACATTATTAGGGTTTGTCCAATCAGAGATAGCTTGGATATTTTCCATGTGGACATTCACCCCTTCTTTCCCAATCACATGGCCAAGATGCAGTAGTTCATTCATCCCAAACTCACATTTGGACAACTTTGTAAACAAGGACTGATATGCAAGAATGGTTTGTACAACTTCCAAATGTTGCAGATGTTCTTTCCAATTTTTACTATATACCAAAATATCATCAAAAAATACCAACACATACTTACATATATTGTATTATCCCTGATCTGAAATCAGATTTGAATGTTATCTATGATGTAATTTTAACCAAAATTTTATAAGAAAATTTGCATTGAATCAGACAACTCTTGAAACTAGGCAAATAAGGGAAAGTGGCTGATACTTTTGCAAATAGGGAAGCGGGTTGTGGGAGAAATAAAGGAAAATTTAGGACTGATAAAGTAGCTTCCCTAACACATTCAAATTAGGTGCCATTTAGGTTTCAGAATCAGCTTCGCTGAAACCTACTCACACGCTTCTGGGTCACCCAACCGTGCAACTAGGAAGACTTTTTCAAATCCAACAACCAAAGGATTGTGTAAAATTAATGAGGCTCTGACATAAGGCTATGGGAAAGTAATAAGAGGTTTATGAAGGTTTATGATATATAAGAGGAAAAGGAAATGATTTTGCAAGTTGTAAAGGTGAGATTAGCTCACAGGGAAACTCACTGTCCCCACCTTCAGGCTTTTCCAAACAGGGTAAGGGGGTTAAAAATTCTCTGTTTTGGACTTGGGGGACTTATATATTCCTATTAATGACTCATCAGAATAATAATGGTATTATTTGGAGTCTTATCAGTCGAAATATGAAAGTTACAATAAAACTAGTTATTTTCCAATGCAAATCTAGACTAGGTTGACTAAAATGAGTAAATCTCAACCATATTGAATAAGATTGGAATAAAATTTGAAGAGAATGTTTATTATAACATATTACATCCAATAAAGTCGAAATTAGTCTCATCAAATATCTATAACTCTCTCTTCAACACTATGCATCATTATAATGTATTTTAAAGGCAAAATTCAAGAAAGGACATGGAGGTTTGAACCCTTAGATATTGGAAACTTATGGACCTGTTATTGAAATTTGATACACAGTCATGGATGGTTGGAAGCTTCTAACAAATCCTAAATCAACTCAAATTGGTTGCTCCTTAGCTATAGTATAACCTGTTATGAGAAGGGGAGAAGAGGGGAGGAGAAGGGAAAAATGGAACCTTGGGGTGCATATCCCAAGAGGGGAGAAGAGGGGAGGCACAACACTTAGAAAGGAAACCTTAGCTTCATCAAAATAAAAATAATCAACATCCAAACTGAATAATGGAGCTCCAATTGTCTTTAAATAAACCTCTGATGACTTGTTGGGAAAGTCAATCACCTGCTGAGCAAGTTTCCCTTGCCAAAAACCTAACCCTAGACACATGGTGCAACCTCCTTGGGAAATTAGCATGTATGAGACAATAGAGATGTTTCCCTATCATCCACCTTCATACAATTTAGAAACTGCACCCTCCTTTGGCCCAAAGTTGCATGCTTTTTCCTATGACAACTTTTCTGCAATACTTTCTTTTGTAACTGAACCTCAGAATAGAAACTGTGCCCTCGTTTGGCCAAGAGTTGCTTCTTTTCCTTATGACAACTATTTCTGCACTTTAGCTTTTGTGACCGAGTCTCCAAAATGGAAACTGCACCCTCATTTGGCCCAGAGTTGCCTCTTTTGTGCCTGACTACTTTTTCTTGGGTTTTGTCAGCCGTATATAGTTTCTATTTTCCTCCTTGGCAAGCTGGCTTGCCCAAGTGCACCCTCCTGACATGGAAACTTATTTTCCACATAATTAATTACATAATAATTAGTAACGACAATTAATATAACCAAGTGCATTCCTCCTAAATAATATTTTAATAAAATTTCATAGGTTAATTATTTAATGCATCTTTTGACCCCCTAGGTGCTAGGCAAGGTCAACACTTATGGTATTCAAAATGTGGGGACATGACATTCCTCCGCTCTCAAGTCTAATTGTCCTCAAGCAGAAGCACCCCAGAGTGCTACAAAATTTGTCCACGATGTTTCTGCTGCACCACTTTGATCATAGTCATTTCTCCAATGACCACTTCTTTCCATCAAAATTTTCAACCTAGTTAAGGTAACTAAGTAGAATGCCTAAATCCCACTGTCTCCTCTGCAGAGATCTAAATCCTCCTGCCACCTTTACTAAGTTGTCATCCCAAGAAATTCCAAGGTCCCACAACCATATTGGAAGCTGATTACTTCCAAAAATTTCCACCCTTAGGTTCAACAATATTTGGGCATATTCTTGTGCAAGCTGATTTCTGTCATGAATTGTTGCATCCCACATTCTATGAATGCAAGATGATAAATTTTCCACATGTATGCATACCCAATCCTTGTATTTTTGTGTACCCAATGCATCCAATGGCTAACATACATTTCTTATATGCTTCTCACATAATATAACAATGCCATATGCATCTATAAACCTTCTACAAATGCAAATAAAACTCTTACAAATGTGAGCCAAGATCTCTCACCCTTTAGTGTCCATCTCTGTTATGTATCTTCTCATCCAATCCATGGATTAATAGAAACCTTTTATTGATGATTCATATATGATGTGATCATCCATCTTCCCCATGATGAATTCTTCCAACCATAAAGGTAGTTCATGAAGTATTTCTTCCAAGACTTGAATGTAAAACAATGCTTCACCCATGCAAGAAAGCATTGAGCACCCATGAATCTTCATTTCAGTGATATACTTGTCTACCCAATCCTTGGATAAACAAATACCATTACATGCTGCCTCAAATAGTATTTCCTTAGCTATTTTTCCCATAGCTAAGTCCTCCTAATGACTCTTCTTCAAATCACCAAATGCTTGACCAAAATATTCTTCATCTTTCTCAATAAGTGCTTGGATATCACCTTGTGCCAGATTTTGTCTTGCATGCACAAATGACTTCATCTTTCCAAGAATGCAAGATGGGAATTTCTTATTGGGTGATTCAAAATCTGCCATGTAGTGGTACACCCAAACCATGGAGGAATGATAATAGGATATCTATGGTGCCTGCATAATACTTCTTTGTTGTTGCACCCATGTTAAGGAAATGTTAGGTAGAACAAAAACTTTATTTGCATGAACAAAGAATTTTTTTTCCTCCCAAGGTCTCCATTTCAGTGAGGCATCTATCCACCCATTCAATACATGAATAAGCAATTTTGTTTTATGATTTAGATGGGATATAATCAACCACATCTTCTAAAGTGAAATATCCTTTCCACATAGGATGCTCATTGGGTCCTTCTTCCATAGCATGTCTCAAGAAACATTCTTTACATTTACAAGCTATGATTGTGCCATCTTGGGTCTCAATTGCCACTATGTTCTCACCTATCCAATCTTTGAAAAAATAAGTGTATTTGCTTGCAGATATGAATGGTATATCCTCTTGAAATTATTTTTGCAATGAGACAAGTGTCTAATCAGTATATTCTATTCCATCTTCCTTCACCAATACTTTCAATTATGAACTTTTCTCATGTCCATCCTCCACATAAGATTCATCCATTATACCCAAAACATTTCCTTCCATGCAACATGAAAGGTGTGACACCTTCAACTCCTTTTGAAGTTGATATATCTGCAACTTTGACTCTTGAAGGGATCTTTGTGTGCTCTTCAATAAGTTACTAGTGATATACAACTTATTAGTGAGCCTTTTTTATTCTTCTTCTTCCTTCTTGAATGCACAATGGTACATTTCAATCACCATGAGGAGACTATCTCTGTTAGACAATAAGTTCATATAGCTCTCCTTCATCTTGTCCATGTCTTACCTAAGTTCTATGCACTCTTCCAGAAAGGTTTCTCCTTCCATCTCTCCTCCAGAATATTTCCAACAACATCTTGAGATGAAGGAATTGATGTCAACAAGGTTATTCATGGCTGCCATATGCTTCTCTTTGTCCTCCTTTAGTGATCCACTCAAATGATGTGTTTAAAAAAGAAGACCCTCCACCAAGGTTTATTTTTCTAATAACTGACATATAATACCATTTTTCTTGTGGCATGAACCCACAACACAAAACTCATTCTCAACATACAAGTCGACCTTTGAATTTTCTGTAAAATGACTTCCATGATGTGAAGTGGAGGGTATCTCTAAAGGTTGGAATGACATGTGATATTTACCAAAATTATAAAGCACCTCATGCCTTTGCATTTCATATTCATCATGCTGCAAGAGAGTACAAAAATCTGAACTTTGTTCATCTCTTTGCATCATATTTTTCTCCTTCAAGTTTTCTAGTTCACACCCAACTCGTGTGGGATTGTCTTTCGATTCATTAGGAAGTTCAAATGATGATATCATATATGATATATGTTCTTCTTTTGGATATGATCCAAAATATACCTTATCATCATTTACAACATCATCCTCCCTTGCACTTATTTTTTGTTCTCCAACATAGAAACTAGGAGTGAATTAATCTCCTTCACAATTGTCCTTCATTTTGCAGTCCTCGTATGCAAGTGGAGTATTTTCATCCTCTAATGGATCAGGTAGTTGTAAGTAATCATGGCTTCTGCAAAAATCAAAACCTTTATCATGCATGTTCTTCATCTTACCCTTTTCATGTAAGGGTACTATGGTGGCCTACTCCTCCACCAATTTCTCTGGTTCACACCCAAATGGTGGGGCCTTGTCTTCTTCTTACTTATGTGGCTCAAGAGGCGACTATAACTATGATTTGTAATATTCTTTTGGATCTGATCCAAAATATGTCTCTCCACCCATACATGAGCCAACATCCTTATTAGTGATCTGCAGATCACCCCCAAATAATTTGGAAGTGCATTCACCTTCCTTTTCTTCTTCCATGCAGTCACCTTGCAGTGACTTGCACTCCACCTTAGGAATCACTGCCTCTACTTCATTTCTCTTCTTCTTCAAGGAAATTGAGGCTTCTTCATCTCGAGTGGTACTCAACTCACAGCTTTTGGAAGCTCTGTTTGAAGAGAAACCAAACATTCTCCTATTGCTTGGACAAGCAGATGGCTTTGATGAATCTTCCCTTTTGGATCCTCTTTGGGCTTCATATGGAAACCATATAATACCCACTTTCTTGCACACTTCATTAACCATGTGTGAAATCCTTTTCATGTTTGTCCCACAGTAGGTATCTCTGAATAACTTATGTATCTCAAGAGTGCAATACTCTCGAAAAGAAAGTTCCTTCCTAAGTCCATCACTCAGTCCACAATATTCTACAAGGTACATAATTGATTCCTTTGGCCTCCATCTACAAGGGAACCCATCATGAATATATATAGGGCTCATGACTTCCTGATAGGATGAAACATAGAATTCAGTATGTTCATTACTCAGTAGACCTCCATCAACATAGGGTCCTTCTTCTTCTTCTTCATACTTTCTGCAGTGCTCTTCATACTATAGACCTCCTTCTACTTGATAGCTTACCCTCCAAAGGATGGACCAAGGAAAGATATCTAATACCACTGTAATATCCCTGATCTGAAATCAGATCAGAATATTATCTCTGATGCAATTTTAACCAAAATTTTATAAGAAAATTTGCAATGAATCAGACAACTCTTAAAACTATGCAAATAAGGTAAAGTGACTGATACTTTTGCAAATAGGGCAATAGGTTGTTGGGAGAAATCAAGGGCAATTTAGGACTGATAAAATATCTTCCCTAACACATTTAAAGTAGGGACCATTTACATTTTGAAATTAGGTCCACTGAAACCTATCCCACACTTCTGGGTTACCCAACTGTGCAACTAGGAAGATTTTTTCAAGTCCAACAACCAAAGGCTTGTGTAAACTGAATAAGGCTATGTCATTTTCCAATGCAAATCTAGAATAGGTTGACTAAAATGAGCTAATCTCATCCATACTGAATAAGAATGGAATAAATTTTGTAGAGAAGGTTTATGATAACATACTACAACCATTAAAGTCGAAATTACTCTCATCAATGATCTATAACACCTTCTTCAACTCTATGCATCATTACACTTTATTTTAAAGACAAAATTCAAGGAAGGACATGGAGGTTTGAACCCTCAGATACTGGAAACTTATGGACATGTTAATGACATTAGATACACAATCATGGATGACTGGAGGCTGCTAACAAATACTGAATCAACTCAGAGTGGCTGTTCCTTAGCTACAGTATAACCTGCAATGAGAAGGGGAGGAGAGGGGAGGATAAGGGAAAATGGAATCTTGGGGTGCATCTCCTAAGAGACAGAGGCGCAACACTCAATAAGGAATCCTTAGCTTCATAAACAAAAAAAATAATCAACATCCAAACTAAATAATGGAGCTCCAATTGTCTTTAAATAACCCTTTGGTGACTTGTTGGGCATGTCAATCACCTGTTAAGCAAGTTTCCCTTGCTAAAACCCTAACCCTAGCCACATGGTGCTCCCTCCTTGAGAAATTAGCATGTATGAGACAAGAGAGATGTTTCCCTATCATCCACCTTCATTCAATTTAGAAACTGTGCCCTCCTTTGGCCCAGAGTTGCTTGCTTTTGCCTATGACAACTTTTCTGCACTGCATGCTTTCGTAACTGAACCTCAGAATGGAAACTGCACCCTCCTTTGGCCCAGAGTTGTTGCTTTTCCTCATGACAACTTTTTCTTCTCTTTAGCTTTTGTGATTGAGTCTCCAAACTAGAAGTTGTGCCCTCCTTTAGCCCAGAGTTGCCTCTTTTGTGTCTGACTGCTTTTTCTTGGCTTTTGTCAGTGCTATGGCAGTTTCTATTTTCCTCCTTGGCAAGTTGGCTTTACCAAGTGCACCCTCCTGACATGTCTACTTATTTTCTACATAATTAATTGCATAATAATTAATAATGACAATTAATATGACCAAGTACATGCCTCCTAAATAACATTTTAATAAAATTTCCTAGGTTAATTATTTAATGAATCTTTTGACCCCCTAGGTGCTAGGCTAGGTCAACACTTATGGTGTTCAAAATGTGAGGACATGACAGAGATGATCCCTAAATACCATGTTCATGCAAGAATTAAATGTTGAAGGTGCATTATTCAAGCCAAAGGGCATGATTAGGAATTCAAAATGGCCATAATGACAACAAAAAATTGATTTCTATATGTCTTCTTGTCTCATCAAGATTTGATGATATCCATAACGAAGGTCAATATTGGAGAAAAAATTGGCCCCATGTAGCTAATCCATTAATTCATCAATCCTTGGAATGGGATACTGGTTATTAATGGTTCTTTTATTCATATCTCTATAATCTATGCACATCCTAAAGGTCCCATATTTCTTCTTCACTAACACCACATTTGAAGCAAGGTACGAGGTCTAATCAACCCCAATTCCAACAACTCCTTTATGGTCCATTCGATTTCATATTTCATCCTTTTGGGATGCTTATAAGGTCAAATCATTATAGGAAGTGTTCCTACCTCCAATGATATCACATGTTCAACCCTCTATCTGGTGGTCTCCCCGGAGGAAGATCTCTAGATATTTTCTCATACTTTTTAAGTAGTACCTTAATGTCCTCAAGATACTTATAAATGTCCGCGTCTAATCCTTTGGAAACAATGAAACATTCATCATCCCACTCTATATCTTCATGTCTTAAGATAGATCTCATGTTGTGGGAAGAGACCAACTGATTTGGGTAAGTGTTCATTCCTGTCAAAACAACTTATTTCCCATCAGAACTTTTAAACTTCATTTCTAAAACTTGATAGTTCACAATATGTTCACCAATGGAAAATAATCATTGGACTTGCAACACTACATTGGTGTCAGCCACATTCACCATATAAAAATTGTCCATAACTGTATAGTCCCCAATGGTCACTTGCAACTTGGGAATTCGTTTTGTGTAGTCCATGGAGTGATTCCTAGGGGTTATGACAGTGCATCCATCAAAGGATTTGGTGGGAAGCTTTATTTTCTCCACCATTGCAGTGAATGAAATTATGGGTGGCTCCTCCATCCACCAAAACAGTTGCTGTCTGCCCTTGGACTTCTCCTTTGAACCATAGGGTATGAAATCTAGGTACTTCAAACATAACAAATTTGTTTCTTTCTTTCTGGAATCTGGTTGTGGTTGCTCCTCCTCTATAGCTAATTCAAAATTTTATTCTGTATCTATTGGCTGGTCCACTTCCTCTCCTTCATCTTCACTTTCAGAAAGAGCTTCAATATAGTGTGTTTTCCCCTTAACACATTGGAGCAACCGAATCCGATTGTCCGTTAGTCGAATCCGACTATCATTGTAATACTGAATATGAATAGTAAATAATATATTAGATGATGGGTAAAATGTACAATGGAGGCTAATGTACAATGGAGGCTCGCCTTTATAGGATTTGAGTGTGAAGGGTCACACCCTTTCATAATTACTAATCTATTTAATAATTTATTTTATATTCGTTACATTGCCACTCCCTTTAAGGAAGCTTTGTCCTCAAAGCATAGATTATTGTTGTCATCTTTTCATTTTTGTTTTGTGTTGACACAACGTCATCACTTCCTTTATGTCTTTTGTTTTAAAACTTGTATTAGGTATGTGCTTGTTCTTTACACCATAGTTTGTGAATTTCCTTTTATTTGTTACTTGAATTTTTNTGAGCGTGAAGGGTCACACCCTTTCATAATTAACTAATCTATTTAATAATTTATTTTATATTCATTACATTTCCACTCCCTTTAAGGAAGCCTTGTCCTCAAAGCTTAGAATATTGTTGTCGTCTTTTCATTTTTGTTTTGTGTTGAAACAACGTCATTACTTCCTTTATGTCTTTTGTTTTAGAACTTGTATTAGGTATGTGCTTGTTCTTTACACCATAGTTTGTGAATTTCCTTTTATTTGTTACTTGAATTTGTACTCCATTATGTTTATTATTGTTGTACCGTTTTCGATGGACATGAATATGAGGAACATTTTTTTGACTGACCACATCAAACTTTGTTTTAGAAATCGCTTGTCCCATGATACTTAGGATGTCATCACGTAATGTTTTCCTNTCCATGGACATGAATATGAGGAACATTTTTGTGACTGACCATATCAAACTTTGTTTTAGAAATCGCTTGTCCCACGATACTTAGGATGTCATCACGTAATATTTTCCTTTTATTATCTTCATGATTTATCTTGAGAAGTGGCGTCTCTTGAGGCCTCTCACACTCAAAGTCACCAGGTAGTGTTACATTTAGGTTTCTCGAGGGTGGTAAAATAGTTAAAGTAGAAGATGAATCTATGATATTTGATTTGTTTGACTTGGATTCCTTGGCATATTGTAGGATACATATATTTGTCTGACTTGGATTCCTTGGCATACTATAGGATACATATATTTTCATTGTATAGATCGTCTTTATTATCAACGATACTGGCTTGAATCCCATTATGATCTTGGTCGAGCTCATCTTTATCAACTATATTATTGGTATTTTGGTCATTCCTAAGATAGTTTGTCTCCTTGTCTTGTTTATTGTCTTGATCGACTTGGTTTCTCTCATTTTTGTTGACATACTGGTCCAACATATTTGAGCTGCTGATATGGTTCGTACCAAATCTTAGTTTTTGTAACATTCCTATCATTGTATTCAGGTTCTGTGTCATGGTGTTCATGTTCTGTGTTAAGGTGTTTATGTTTTGCATTATGGTACTCATTTTGTTATCCATGTTTTTTTGTTTTTCGCTCAGGATGTCAAGTTTGCCGTCGAGCCTTCTTTCTACCAAAACAAGATCATTTTTGAGTAATGTATTGTTATTTTGCATCTTTTCCTTCAAGCCTTCTTGGTTAGCGACAAGGGACTTGATGTCCTTCTCCATTTTTTTGATCTTCTCTTTTAGTTCCTCCATGGTCTTGGACCTTGTATGCGGAGGTGTGTATTTCCAAGCTATTTTGGCTAATAATATATTAATTAATTAATTAATTATAATTATTATTATTATATATATTTTTGTAAACTTTATAATATTTTATGTATAGTTTTTTTTGTTTTTTGTTTTATATAAACTATATATATATATTTTTTACAAATATTATAATATTATTTATATTATGTAATATTTGATTTTTTTTTAAAAATATATTATAATATAATATAATATATTGTTTGTGTTTTTGTGTTGCAGGTTAGGAGGAGGAGGAAATGGCAAGGCACGGGGGTGGAGCGCGGGAAGAAGAGCGGCGATGATGCTGGTGCAGCAGAGGTGGGGGAGAATGTGCAGAAGAGAGGGGATGGGCTAATGGGGGCGCAAGTGGTGGACGCCAACATGGAGAAAATGATGGAGGTGGAGAGCGAGAACTGGAGGTAGGGGTGGCAGGGGTTGCGCGGGCCAACAGTTGGGAATGACTGCATTGATGGAATACAGATGGAAGGAGGTGGTGATGTTAGTTGGAGCTGCAATGGCAGATCAGAGGGTAGAAGGACGAGGGTAGAGAGCCACGTGTGGTCGTGGGATTCGAAGAGTGTGCAAGTGTGGAGAAGGGAGTGCAGCGAAAAGATATGGAAGGGAAGATGGAGCTTGGAGGCGGCGGAGTGTGAGAAGGACAGATGGAAGCGTGTGAGGAGTGGGGGTAGGAGGGAGATGGGATGGCAGCGTTTCAACGCATAGAGAGAGAGCATAGAAGGGTGGATGCCGTGGGGAAGAGATGGAGGAAGAGCGTGCAGAATATATATTTTTTTAATTTTTTAATTTTTTAATTTTTTTTTTATAGTTTTATATTTCTTTTGGAGCAGGGATGTATGAGAGATGTCAGTGGAAGAAATGAAAATTGATGAGCTGAGTCCTAGCTCAAGGAGGGATTGATGAGCCGAGTCCGAGCTCAGAGTGCAGGAGCGAATCCGCTCTGATACCAAATGGAGCAACCGAATACGGTTGTCCATTAGTCGAATCTGACTATCATTGTAATACTGAATATGAATAGTAAATAATATATTAGATGATGGGTAAAATGTACATTGGAGGCTAATGTACAATGGAGGCTTGCCTTTATAGGCTTTGAGTGTGAAGGGTCACACCCTTTCATAATTAACTAATCTATTTAATAATTTATTTTATATTCGTTACACACATTTATGGGATGAAACCCATGGCTCTTGGCATGAAAAGTGCAACTTCTTTCTCCTCAATTCATCTCAATCTTTAGAGAATTTATCCCTCTTGAAATTTCTAGTAGGACACTTTTGGAAAGATATCTTATCCTTTAATATTGAGGGAAAATACTCTTTGGTGGAAATCTGGTTTTTGGGATAACATCTTGAAGATCCTGGGTCTTGTACATGGCATCTTGCAGTGTAGAAGGTTGATGAGATTTAACTAGACCTTTAAATGGATTTGCTAGTCCTTCTGTAAACAAAAGAACTAAGTAGGATTTTGACACATCATTCACCATGACAACCACCTTTTTAAATTTTGAAATGTAAGCCTCTGGAGTTCCTAGCTGCTTTAATTGAGCAAGATCCTTGAACAACCTATCTCGATCTCTTGTATCAAATATGATCACCAATATTCTAGTGAAATATTCATAGGTGGTCACTGTATCATTTCCCAAGGTTCTTAACCCATGAAACCACCAATCAATTGCATCTCCTTCCAAGTTCAGGGTGGCCATCCTTATTGCATATCTCTCCAGCATAGGATTCACTGAAAATAAGTATCTAGTTTTTGCACCCACCAGTTAGTAGTGCATTTTGCAGATCCATCAAAATAAGGAAGGGAGATTTTGCCTATTGTTCTCTGAAATTCAATGTTTTGAGTAGGAATTGTATTACCTCCTCTGTATTTGACCCTCTCTTGTTAATCACAATAATCTCTAAAGTTCAAACTTCCTTTGAACTCTTCACTGAAAATCATGTATTCTGTGAACCGAACTTCTGTTGGTGTGACTCCTTCAAATGGTACTTCAGCTTCCTCCACCCTATGCTCCAGAAACTTTGGAATATTATATCTTACAAACTCTTTCCATTCAAGTGTTCTATTATGGGGTCGAGTCTTAGAGAATATCCGCTCCCTAAAGACCTTCTTCTCCTCTTGGTGGGTGTTATAGCTGATTTTACCACACTTGGTAGATCACATCTTTATGGCCTTCCATGTCCCTCTCCAGAATCCTTGGACCCCCTTTGCTCATATTATACTTTGATGTCCCCAAAAAGTCCCCAAAAAACACATGCTTATGTGTATATGCGAGTTGTAAAGCTATATCCGCATGTACACACAACTTTTGAGCCAAAACCCGCATACATCGGGAAATGTGCCTGAAGCCAAAAGTTTTTGGAGTTTTCCTCATAGATTTCTGATTAACTTGACTCTTGGCCTTCCATATTCCTTGAGAATGCTCAGACTTGACCCTCCATTGCCTATTTGGGCTGTTATATATTGAGCCTCTTGGATACATTGAAGGAGGAGAAATTGGAGAGCAAGGAAACTATAGCTCATTGTTGCCTCACTTGTTTGTGCTTGAGTCTGCATCCCTTTGTCCCTTTGGTGCACACAGTGTTGCTCTTCCCAGGCTTGCCTTTGCTTTGTAATATTTCCACTGACAGATGGAGGATTGAAGTGGTGGAGGAATAGGTGGAGGACTCGGTTTCTCGGGTTAGAAGAAGTTCTGATAGAGGTTGTCACTATTGTATCTCTGTTTCATTAACAGAAATATCCATTTCCTATCCAATACATGTGCATAATGTTATAGCTCAAAATAACACTTCTCTGCCTGTGACCACTTTCCCATGATCCCGTCGCATGTCGACATTTCCATGACGACACTTCATGAAAGTCATTGAAAGTCACTGAAAAGACACCCATCTTCAAGGACCCATATCTTGAGTTGTCTAACTCCGTTTGAACTCATTTCTATATCGTTGGAAAGGTATTTTAGTTAGCTAAAACTTTCTAGAAGACACCAAAGTCTGAAAATTCCCAAAAATACCTTAAAAATGCGTTTTTGTGTATTCACAACTCTCCTTATGTGCAACTCGCGAATCACTCGCGACTCTTGTGTTTTACAAGTCGCGAATGCATATATTCGCGGGTTGCTCTTGTGCAAACTCGCGGCTCATTCGCGGGTTGTTCTCCTTCATAGTCGTGAATAGGTTTCTTAACATTAAAACAAAAAAACACACCTTTTGGATTAGTTTGGGTAGTTATACAACTGACTCCTTCAGTTGTAACCACTTTGTCTTCGCCCCTATCTCTTGTTTACCATATAAATAGAGGTAGGGAGGTCCATGAAAGGGGACTTGAATTTTTGCACTGTTATGCTGGAGGAATTGGAACTCTCTTTACCCACACCTTTTCCCTGGAGGTCTTCCCCTTGTGTTGCAGATCTTGGAGGCTGAGTTCTTTGGAGAAGAGAAGCAGCAGAACCAGATCAAGGTTTCGTGAGGTGCCAAACTTGAAGAGAAGGTATACTTGTACTTGTTTTCAAGATTAATAAAGATGTGATGTCCTTCTTCATCCCAAATCATTGTTCAATGTGTGATTGAATCTCTGTTTATGATCATATGATGATGCTATTCAGATCATTAGTTCATGTTTATTTGATTATCATTGTTTTCTATGTGGTCATAATGGTTTGAGGAAGGTATAACTTGTTTTGCAGGTCTCTTGGAGCGAGAGGAGCAAGAAGAGGATTGAAGAGAAAGCTTGGACTAGCCTTCAGTTAGTCAGGTGTGGACCTTTCTCATCTCTGAATCTTGTTTATATATACTTGCTGAACATTGTGCATCTCTCTTTCAACCCCAGTACGTTGATGGCCTCTTAAACCCTAGCCATAGGACATTTTCCTTTACAACAGAACTGGTGACTCCGCTAGGGAGAGCCTTGTTTGTTTGGGGTTTCTCTTGATTTCTTTCAGTATTTTACATTGTTTCAGGTCCTTCTTGCCACTTAGGAACACTTTATAAATCTGATAGCACACTTCCCTTGCCTTCTTAAGGTGGGTTTTGACCTTTTTGGGGAATTTTTCCACCCATTCGCGAGTTGCTCTTCTGAACAGTCGCGAATACTTTGTTGCATTCGCGGGTTGCTGTACTGAACAGTCGCAAATCATTCGCGGGTTGCACTTATAGACAGTCACGAATGCCCCTTTAAACATCGTTTTTTCCTCTTTTGTGATTTTTCTTCTGTTTGAAGGTGTTTTGGGTAGGTCTTTTAGGGTCCTCTGCAGGTGCATGACTCTAGGGAGTTAGTGTCATCCTTTTTTCTTGTTCTCTATCCATGTGGTAAGCCTTTTTATAGCATTAGGGTTTGTTCTTTGCTCTTTCCCCCCGTCTCCTTTGCTTGGTTTGATTTTTGGCCTATGTTTCTGATCAGCCTTTGTTAGTGATCTTTGTTTGATTTCAGAAGCTTGTTGGTGTTGATTTCCTTCTTCTTTTGTTGGTTAACTTCACCTTGCCAAAATAGTAGACTTGTCTTTTATGCAAGCCTTCCTTCCAAGTAAGGTTTATGCTGACTTTAGTTCACTCTAGAGTTTGTTTGGCGGTTGTTTAGCAGAGTTCCTTTTGCTTTGTTCTTGTTATCTGCATGCTTTTGCGTTGTAGGTAGTTTTTCTTTTGCCTTTATAAAAAGAAAATTAAAAAGAACGTTTACTTGTTTGTGTTGCTTGTCCCCCCCACCTCTTTCTTTGGCTTGACCTTGTTGTACAAGGTACTGAGCAGCCTTTGTTTGTAGGTTTAGATTGATAGTTAGGACTTGTTGACCTTTGTTTATGTCAGTCTTTGTGCTCAGTCTCTTCATTCCAAAGTTGTTGGCTTGTTTTCTTTTGTAAGCCTTCTTTTTAAGTGAGGTTGTTATCTAACTTTAGGGAGGCCTTTAGTCTCTTGACATTTAAGGTTCATACACAGGTACACTGGAAGGTTATTTCTGGTTGACCTTGGACGGGCTTGGAAGGTAACCCTTGTGGAAAGTGCAGGAGGGTGGTGGGTGATTCCTCCGCTTATGCCTGAGAACCACCTCAAGGACGCCAAGTAACTTTCTATCAGCTTTCTTATGGAAAGTACATCTTATACCTGTTTGTCTGTTTGAGCTTTAGGAATTTTTAGTGAGTGCTGTGTGGTTTGTCTGTACTTAGTGGGCCTTTAGGTGTCTGCTTTGTAATTTTGGCTGACCATCAACCTCAGACTTTGTCTCTTGTTTTGAATCTATGGCTAGCACCCCTTTGAACACCAACCAAGAGATCCCTTTGATGGGAGCTCCTTGTCTTATTCCTCTCACAGGGAATGTTGGTGTTCCCTTGATGGCCACCTTGAATCTTCCGGGATTCACCATAGGGCTACCGGTGTGGTTGTTTTCCACTCCAACTGTCCTGAATGCTTCTGATGCTTCTCAAGTAAGCACCTTATATCAAGGGCATCAAAACACTGTCTCCCCTTCACCTGTAGTTAGTTCTCCTCCTCCTTCTACCTCATGCGGTGAAAGTACTGATACTAGTAACCAGCAGTCTAAAAGGAGTAAAAGAAGGAGGAATAGGAAGAAAGCACATAAGTAAGGGGGCACCCGTTCAACCTCTGCAAGTCAAGTTGAACCTCTCCACCCAGCCTCGGTTGTTCAGGCTGGGGGCACCCATCCAACCTCTGCAGTTCATGTTGGATCTAGTCACTCAACCTCTGGTGTTCATGTTGAGTGCACCCGTTCAACCTCTGGTTTTCAAGTTGAACCATCCTATCCAACCTCTGTTGTTCATGTTGGAGCTATCCATCCAGTCTCTGGTGATCAAGCTGGTGGGATCTTTCCAACCTTTTCAGGTCATGTCGGATCCTGTCACTCAACCTCTGGTGTTCAAGCTGAGTGCATCCGTTCAACCGCTGGTTTTCAAGTTGAACCTTCCCATCCAACCTCTGTTGTTCAAGTTGGATCCATCCATCCAGCCTCTGGTGTTCACGCTGGTGGGATCCTTCCAACCTTTGCAGGTCATGTTGGATCCTGTCACTCAGCCTCTGGTGT
Source organism: Pseudotsuga menziesii (assembly GCA_001517045.1). Lineage (NCBI taxonomy): Eukaryota > Viridiplantae > Streptophyta > Pinopsida > Pinales > Pinaceae > Pseudotsuga > Pseudotsuga menziesii. Next base: position 392,596 of record LPNX011209772.1, on the reverse strand, counting down.
TCAAGTTGAGTGCATCTGTTCAACCGCTGGTTTTCAAGTTGAACCTCCCCATCCAACCTCTGTTGTTCAAGTTGGATCCATCCACCTAGCCTCTATTGTTCACGCTGGGGGCACACACTCAACTGCTGCAAAGCATGTTGACCCTAACCATTCAGCCTCTACTGTGCATGTTGATGGTGCCCAGTCAACCACTGCGAGTCATGTTGACACTGTTGACAAGTCTACCCATTCAAAACATAAGCTCAAGTTTCCTTGTAAGCTTTGTGAGGGAGACCACCTTACTTATAAATGCCCTTCTATTGCGGAGGTGCGAAGAGTTTGGATTCATGGTCATTCCGTTTTTAAACATTATGGTGTCTCTCAACAACCGGCCTCTCTTAGTGAGGTTGGACTCAGTCACCCAGCCTCTGTTGTTCACGCTGGGGGCAAACTCTCACCCTCTGCAGGTCATGTTGAGAGCAAGCTGTCAGCCACTGCTAGTCATGCTGATACCGTTGAGAAAACTTGTCGTTCGAAGCATCATCTTAAGTTTCCT
>LPNX011209772.1:271229-391264 GCA_001517045.1 Pseudotsuga menziesii | reverse complement strand
TATTGAGTTTGTTCCTGCAGACTCTATCTCCCTTGTTGATTTTCGCTTCTCTTCTGAGGTTGATCTTATTGATTATAAACCCTCGATCCTTGGTCCTATAGAATCTTCGTCGGTTGATTTTGCCTTGACTTTTCCATTTGTAGAAGAGAGAAAAGTCACAAGTGTTTCTGCCAAAGTGAGCCGCATCGGATCGTTTCTTCTGATGTTGTTGTTTCTTGGAGACAGGATTTGTAGTTGGGTTCACAACTGTTTACTGGACTCACCTTGTTGTTCAAGTCGTAATTGCATTTGCATATGCCTTGCTCGCGCTTATGAGCCTGATGCCGGCTTCCACACTTTTAGCTCGTTGTATAAGCCCTCATCTTCGTTCTCATCGCCGCTTAGCCTTGTATCATTTTGCCTTTACAACTTGACAACCTTTACCCCGAGGAGACGTTCCCCAAGTGTCCTTATCTTGCTCACTTTCCTTGCATTATGCATAGGTTTGTTCCTTGCGCTTGGAACTAGTTTTTCCTGTCTATGACACTCGTCTCCTCGCATTTAGAGCATTCTTTCTGTTCTCCTTCGAGCTTGTTAAACACAGTAAGGAGGCCGCGAGTTGACTTTTCCGGACTCGTTAAAACTTCATGGGAAAGATTATGTGTTTCTTTAGGCCCAAGTCTGACTCCTCAAAATAGACTTGACTGCCGAGTAAACTTGTCCATTCAGGCTCGTTAAGAATATGTGAATGGGCATCCACATTGGTGGTAGGTTATCTCTTTCTCGGACCATGTGGAATAATACGAGAAATGATCACTCTCTTTTCTACTGAATTGAGAAGAGTATTCTCAGGCATAGGTTTATCTCTTTTCCGGACCTCAGGGACTAAACTTACGGAAAAGGAACCCCTGTATGAGCTTAGTTTTCTCTTTTTCGTACTCTGGACCAAAACATGAAAAAGATTCCGAGTGTACTTTATGTCTTTGTCATGCTCGTTAAACCCTAAAGAACAAAGCATCGAGTTTATTGTTGTAAGCTCCATTTCTCGTAATCAAATGGATCTTTTCAAGTGATCTTGCCTTCCTTCACACTTGTAAAACTCAGGCTGTATATGCTGCTTTTGAAGGAGCATTGGGTAGGTGGTAATTTAACCTTTTTCGGACCTTCCTGACTAATTACGAAAAAGGTGCGCCTTTTCTTCTTCGGAAGTTAAGAGAGTTCTTCTCTGGTTTGTTTTATACTTTTTCAGCCTTAGGAGACTAAATTGTATGAAAAAGGACCCCCCTGGAGTCTTCTTTGGAGTTTTCAGACTCTCTAAACTATGAAAACACCGTCGAGCATGTACTAGTTCGGGCTCGTAAAATCCACGAATCAGTGCCTTATCAAGCATTCTTCTTTCTTTTCTTCGAGCTTGCCAAAAATGAAGATGGTCCCGAGTTTGCTTTCTTGGACTCGTTAAACCTTTACAAGAAAGAAGGGAAGGGGAGGTTTATTTCCATGTTTTTTACATCTTGGCAGCAAGTCTTGTTTCTTTGAACAAAGCACCAGTTTTGAGTCTATCAACCGTTGGGTCCTAGTCTTTTGACTTTATCCTGATTTAGAGTTTTCTTACTCCTCCAGTTGGTCTCTTTTCCAATTATATGGGGAATCTGTCAATGTATCCTACATTGCAGATTTGTTTCGTTGGTCCTTTCGTGTCAAAAGCTGCCTAAGTCACTTTTGTGTCGTGCTCACTGTTCAAGGATTAAACCTTTGTCGGCCATTCTGCAGTTGCTTTGACTTTTTGTGTCGGCCATTTCCCTGGTATCAGTTCATTACATCATGTCTTCAGCGGTCCTTTTTGTGAAATTCAGTACCATTTCCAGATCCAATTAGTCTTTGACTTACCTCATGTTGGATGATGAAGGATGCCTTAATGCCTTCCTTCCAACGGATCTCTTCTTATCGACTGCAACACATCTTGCTCTGGGAACGAGATTTAGAGTTTTATGACAGTACCTTGGGAATTGTTGTCCTCAATGGCAATTTCCCTCGCTATTGGGTAGGTGGGATACCTTAATGTCTCCTACTCAATGGATTCTTCAAGTGTTCGACTTCAAGTCCTTGTAATCACACTTGTTAGAATGTACTAGGTACCTTGGGGACCATTTTAATTAATGGTGGTTTCCCTTGCGTTTGTTAACGGTTTTCATTATTGACCGGTAATCAAACGGCTTCCTCCATGTTTGACTTCAGCTCCTTTATTCGCATGGTTAGGATTCGTACCTTTTTTGGGCGGTTTGGATTGAAGACCTTGGGCTGACAGTAGCATTGTTATCATTTTGCTATTTCCCAAGTTGCGCAAGACCTTGTTATACTTTATATGACATTTTGCTGAGACATAGATCCGCCTTGTATTTTTGTGGCTATGATCGATTGTTGAGTATGGATCCACCTTGTTCATTTGTGGCCATGACTCCTTTAGATTTGATATGGCGCCTTTTTGCATATTGAGCGACCATGATAGTTTCATCAGTTATACATATGTTGGATCCGCCTATATCTTTATGGCGATGTTTTGTATATGGACTTGTATGTGCCAGAGATCAGTTTTTCTGACATTTATCTCTCTTTCAGGTACTTTCACTCGAGCCTTTCGATCTTGGATTCTCTGCTCTCTCCATACTCAGCTGTTTCCTTTATAATGTATTTCGGCTATCGTCTTTCCCTCTAACCTCACACATTAGGGGGCATCTGTTATAGCTCAAAATAACACTTCTCTGCCTGTGACCACTTTCCCATGATCCCGTCGCATGTCGACATTTTCATGACGACACTTCATGAAAGTCACTGAAAAGACACCCATCTTCGAGGACCCATATCTTGAGTTTTGTAACTCTGTTTGACCTCATTTCTACACTGTTGGAAAGGTATTTTAGTTAGCTAAAACTTTCCAGAAGACACCAAAGTCTGAAAATGCCTCAAAATACCTTAAAAATGCGTTTTTGTGTATTCACGACTCTCCTTATGTGCAACTCGCGACTCTTGTGTTTTACAAGTCGCGAATGCATATATTCACGGGTTGCTCTTGTGCAAACTCACGGCTCATTTGCGGGTTGTTCTCCTTCATAGTCGCGAATAGGTTTCTTAACATTAAAACACAAAAACACGCCTTTTGGATTAGTTTGGGTAGTTATACAATTGACTCCTTTAGTTGTAACCACTTTGTCTTCGCCCCTATCTCTTGTTTACCACATAAATAGAGGTAGGGAGGTCCATGAAAGGGGACTTGAATTTTTGCACTGTTATGCTGGAGGAATTGGAACTCTCTTTGCCCACACCTTTGCCCTGGAGGTCTTCCCCTTGTGTTGCAGAGCTTGGAGGCTGAGTTCTTTGGAGAAGAGAAGTAGCAGAACCAGATCAAGGTTTCGTGAGGTGCCAAACTTGAAGAGAAGGTATACTTGTATTTGTTTTCAAGATTAATAAAGATGTGATGTCCTTCTTCTTCCCAAATCATTGTTCAATGTGTGATTGAATCTCTGTTTATGATCATATGATGATACTATTCAGATCATTAGTTCATGTTTATTTGATTATCATTGTTTTATATGTGGTCATAATGGTTTGAGGAAGGTATAAATTGTTTTGCAGGTCTCTTGGAGTGAGAGGAGCAAGAAGAGGATTGAAGAGAAAGCTTGGACCAGCCTTCAGTTAGTCAGGTGTGGACCTTTCTCATCTCTGAATCTTGTTTAATTTTACTTGCTGAACATTGTGCATCTCTCTTTCAACCCCAGTACGTTGATGGCCTCTTAAACCCTAGCCATAGGACATTTTCCTTTACAACAATAAACATAAATATTCTATCCATGGATGTATTTATTTGCTTATACATGATTGATTATATATGCTAGAGCAGGTTTGACACCTTGATATATAACATGCTTGTCTTGTTTGCTGTTGTTGAGAGCGAATTGTGAATACAAGTGTGTTGGAAAAGCTCAATGGGGATCTACATCAACTGTCCAGAATAAGGTACGATTCATATCCCTTAGTGTTAGATGTCTTTATTGCTCTTGCATATTGGAATGGATTGATTTCTAGTGTCATTCAGTCTGTTGTGGTACACCACAAGCCATAGGAACTTTCTCTCCGTAACAGAATTGGTGACTCTGCTAGGGAGGTTCCTTGTTTTTTCTTTGGGGATTGGGTGCACAATGTGCTTGAATTGCTATATGTTCTTTGAGTTTCTATTTCGGGTCTAGAAGTAGGTTTACCCTTTAGTGTCTGGTTGAAGTAATTTTGATCTTGGCTTATCATTTTTGCCCTTCTTTCTTCCTGTATGCGAGTTTTTGCTTCACAGTTGCATATAAACATGAGTTTCTTCTGAATTTCCATGTATATAAGCAGGTTTTCTGTGAATAGTCGCGTATGCCCCTGTTTCAAGTTTATTTGGAAGATTGAGAGTTGCTGGGTGAATTTTGAATGTTGCCGAGTCTTCTTGGATGTTGTTGGTGTCTGTATACTACCTCTGTTTCTGACCAGAGACCCTTTTTATTTGCTTTTTAATTAGATGTTGTTCTTGTCATCTTTTTCCTTTTTTGTTTTGGGATTAGTGGATTAGATTTCTTTTATCTTGGTGCCTTGCTTGGCTTCTGTCTGTGAGTTGCTGCAGGGTCTGAGGGTTGTGTTAGATTTTGATCATTTAAGCTAGCATTATGATCTTAGGATCTTTAACTAAGAGAATAACATGCACAGCAATAAAACACAAGAGACAAGAGACACAAAGAATTTTCCTCGGGGAAACCATAAAGGAGAAAACCCCGCAACTTTCTCAAAGATAGAATGAGCACCAATGGTAGCAGTAAAACTCAAAAACATAAAGATGATCTCCATAGCTTCTGTCTCTCTCTCTCACACTAAGAGAGCTTCTCCTCTGTCACTCATGTGCCCCAATGAGTGAGTGTGTGTGTGATAAATAGAGAGGCTCACTCTCTATTTATATTCTTTCGTTCACTTGAAGCGCACTCCAACATGTCGTCCTCACTTAACAATTACTTACTAGAGCCAACATCTCTAGGAGTGTCTAATAACCCTAGTGCCCCACAACTTGTGGGGACTTTGGCCTCTGCTCAACAAGGAGGGTTAAACTTGACTTAGATGGTAGGGACTATTGCCCCGACTTACAATGACTCACCTAGGGTCAACTTCACTAGGATAGTCTAATAACCCTAGGGCCCCATAACTATGGGGACTTTAACCCTTGACCAATAGGAGGGTTACCCACAATGACTTGACATGAATTTTACATTATAGAAACTTCCCGATCGGAACATTGGGGCATGACATGACTCAAGTACATTACAGACATATCCCGGAATAAACATCGAGGTACAATACATAAGAAATACAAGTGAATACGTTCCGAAGTTACAATTACATCAACACTCCCTCTTAACTAGGAAGGTGTTCTCTTGACACAATTTATCAGCACAAGTCTTCTTCTCTGTATCATCTGGATCATCATCAAGTCATCTTCATCTTCAATTCATCTTCATGTTCAGGTCACCTTCATCTTCAAGTCATCTTCATCTGGATCCAGATCATCACTCGATCTGGATCATCATCACTGGATCTAGATCATCACTACTGGATCATCATCAAGTCTAGATCATCACTTGATCTGGATCGTCACTACTGGATCATCATCAAGTCTAGATCATCACTTGATCTGGATCGTCACTACTAGATCATCATCAAGTCTAGATCATCACTTGATCAGGATCGTCACTATTGGATCATCATCAAGTCTGGATCATCACTTGGTCGGGATCGTCACTACTGGATCATCACTTGATCTAGATCATCATCGAAGCTGGATCATCACTGAATCATCATCATCATTACTGCTTCTGGTATCTCAATCAAATGGTGCTATCTTCTTCATTATTCTCATCATAGGAAGTTATACAGAGTCAATCTTGTAGGCCTACCCTTCATGTAGGTCTTCATCAGCACTTATATTTGACACTTAAGTCAGAATGGCCTGCCCAACTCTTACATCTGACCTCATCTTGTCAGACAGGCACGCCCAACACTCACATATGACCTCATCTTGTCAGAAAGGCCCAACACTCACTTCTAACCATGTGTAAACACATCGCGCTAGAATGGCTCAACACTTATATCCAACCATGTGCAAGCACATCGCATTGGAAAGGCTCTGCACTTACATCCAACCTCATCCTATCAGAAAGGCACAGTACTTATAGTCGACCATGCTCGAAAGCACCGCATCGAAAGGGATCAACACTTACAATCGACCATGCTCGAAAGCACCGCATCGAAAGGGCTCTGCACTTATATTCGACCATGCTCGAAAGCACTGCATCGGAAGGGCATACACTCACATATAATCATGGAGGAACTAATCCTACCATCACATCAGAATGGCCCCCAGTCTTAGACTGAGCTACCTGGTAACTGACCAGGTGCCTCCATTCCCAGAATGGCGGTTTCCCTTATATTTGACCTACTCGTTAGAATGGCCAACACTCACATCTGACATGGGAGGAACCTAATCCTTTAGCCATGACAGAATGGTTCAACCCTTACATCTGATCAAGTGGGAACACATCCCTGTCTCACATCAGAATGGCTTCTCAGTCCTAGACTGAGTTTTCCTGGTAACTGACCAGGCACCTCCATTCCCAGAATGGCAACAACACTCATATCTGATCACTTAGGAACCAATCCTATAGTCGCATCAGAATGGCTCAGTACTCATATCTGACATGTAAGGAACCAAATCCTCTCACCATGACAGAATGGCTCAGCCCTTACATCTGACCATGGAAGGAACTTAATCCTCTCCCATGTCAGAATGGCTCTAGGTCTCATCATTTCCCCTTAGATGGAACCTCGATCTTGAGAACACCAAGCTTCTCCTTGAAGTACTCAAACTTCACTTTGGTCATTTCTAGCATAGAATCACATCAGGGCGGATTATGTCCAAGGATGACCTGCGAGCTTCACCAGGACTGATTACATCCGAGGGCAACCTGTCTCATTAGTTATGCTAGAAATCCTTCTTTCAAGAGATCTTGATCTGGATCACTGCTCCTCTCTGCATCATACAACAAATGCAAGTCAGAACAACCAAATCAAATAGTAGTTTTCAAAAGAAACATACTACGTCCCAAATAGCAAATGGCAACATCTTTTTCCTCAGCTGTACTCAGCACCATGCAGGACTCCATCCTGCCAAACCAAGAGATCACACTTGATCCCATACTGAAGTAGCACCTCGAAGTGCTCTTCCTATCAATGGAACTGCCTACCCAATACAAATCCACATAATCTTTTGATTTGCCTCATACTTGAGCTCATAATCAACTGTACCCTTCAGGTACCTCACTGCATGCTTTGCAACCATCAGTTGAACATGTCTCAATGTGTTCATAGCAAAGCAAATATCTGGTCTTGTATTCATCAGGTACATCAAGGAACCAATCATTTGATGATACATCGTAGCATCAACTGCTTTTGATGAAGCATCACTCAATAGCTTCAGGTTTGATGCCATAGGTGTGGCCATGGCCTTACAGTCCATCATCCTGAACCTCTTCAGGATCTCTCCTGCATACTTCCATTGTCCACACCTCCATGCCTAGAACGTAGTGCATCGACACATAACAGGAGCATCATTGATCTTTCGTCTTCAACCTTGAAGCAAAGGTTGGAATCCACTTTACTCTCAGTAAAGCCTAGAGTCATCAGTAATATGTCCATCCTGTCGTACCATGTCGAACCTCAGGATCTTCTGCAGTCACTCCCTATGAAGCAGAGCATCATTCTCCCTCTATCTTTTGTACTCTATGCACTGAAACATTCTGTACCGGAGTGACAAGTAGTATCTATCTAGGATCACTGGATACCAAGATCCTCTATCTTGAAATTTTTCAAAAGTTCTTCTCACACCCATCTGTGAGCTTGTCATCCTCTATCAACCTTGTAGCATAGGTTCAGATATTCATCAATCTCATTATGTATGTGTTATCCCATGATGTTTCCATCTACTGCATGATGGAACTATGAACTTCTCTTCAGGTCTCGATACTGCATCCTAAACATCATTCTTCTTGAACTGGTCTTCCCTTTCTTCTTGGTTACTTCTTCATAGCTGGAAGGTTCTTTATTAATGATGTTGCTGTATTCATCATATTTATTCTTCATCTTGAACTGCCATCACTTGTTCTTTGGAACAAGTCTTATCCTTCTTTGCTTGTAGGCGATTATGTATGCGATCTTTCCTACAAGTCAAATGCATTTGTATGGTTAGAAACATTTCATAAGGAATATTCATACTGGCAAGTTCTTATGCATAAATATATGATCATGCAACTACTTTAGCCATTACAACATTCATCCATATCTCACTAGAACTTTCTAGATGCCTTCCATCTCTACCAGGACAACGTTGAGATTGTGCACTAATCCAATATGTTAGCAAAGAGGTTTCATTCTAGATAAGTAGCAATGGAGAGTTGTATAGCACCATGAGCTACTTACCCGTCACATGCATATTAGTAGTATACTGTCATTAAAGCAAACATCCTATCATGCATAATACATCAACTGAAGATAAACAAATGCATAACAAAACAATATCATGAAATGACAATTGAATACTTATCTTTATTTGTTTCGTGGGTAGACTCCTTCTTAAGCCTTCAGCTTCATCGTCTTCTTCATTCATAATAGCGTCGTTTCTTATCCAAATGCTAAGATGGATAAGAGGTTCTTCAAGAGTTGAGTTCTTCATATTCCTCATTGCTTGAGGGATCTTCTTTGGACGGTGAGAGCTTGATCTTCAGATGTGTTGCTGCTGCAACTATTCTCCCCAAGTTTCTTAAATTTTGGGCCCCTCCTTATCATTTAAAGTTGTTTGATCTCGTGAGGTCTTGCTTTAACTTTGGTTAATTATGAATATCAGATTGCGGCTTGTGTTCAGAGGTCGTTTGTGTTTGATTTTTGTGTTGGATCGCGGGTGTGAATTTGGAGAAGTCAAATCTTTGTCCTTCAAGGCCGCCTTTTTGCAGGAAGAACGACTTTAGCTGTTGCTAATCCTTAACTATTTAAAACGCTTAAGTTTTCTTGAATCGGGCGTCTTTTTATGTTGAATTGGAAGATCCAATCCTTCTCCCTTCTGCCGTTGCGGCTGCCAAAGTAGTTTGGCGTCCGAAGTCTAAGTTGCCCTGACTGCCGACGTGCATTGATCTATATTCGCCTTCCGCTGTTGCGGCTAGGAAATCCATTTGACTTCCGATGCCCAAACCGTGCCGACTTCCGATTGAAGCGTTTCCCGCCTTTGTCGAGTATCTTTAGCCTTCTCTTGTCCACCGTTGCGGCCAGGAAAGTCCTTCCATGCCCGATGCCCAAACCGTTCCTACATCTGATGTGAAGTTTTCCCGCTCGCGTGCATTAACCTTTTCCCCTTTCGCCGTTGCGGCTGGGAAAGTCGTTCCGCGTCCGATGCCAAATCCTTCCGATTGCTGATTTAAGTCTCTCCAGCCCGCGTTTTCGCACCATTTTAGCTCTTTTCCCTTCCGCCGTTGCGGATAGGAAAGTGTTTCCGCGTCCGATGCCAAAGCCTTCCAACTGCAGACTTACCTATTTCCCGCTCAAGGCTCAGTCGAAATTATTTCCAGATTAACAAAGGCGCCGGGCTATTTTCTTATGGTTAGCCATTTCAGAGGGATAATGCTAATGTTTAACACACTTTTCCAAAGAATGATGCATAGCCATTGACTGCAGGTAGGACGAAATGCCGGCAAGGTTGCGAGGAAAAGGACAAAGTTGAAGGCAACCAAACGCAGAACCAAAAAGTCCAGCAATTACTCAATTGCTCGTGAGTGCACGCAAAAGAAGAAAGGCATTTGAAGCGTTGGGAACTGAAAGGTCATGAACTGGGAGGTAGCCCAAGTGATTGGCTGCAGTAGTTTAAATATTGTAAAGATAGGACTTAGAAGGGGCTTTTTCCCTCGAAAAATTTGTAAAAATATTTTGGCTTGTAAGAGGAACTACTTCGTTTTACAAATCAGAAACTGCAATTTTGCCTGCTGGAGAAAGCGAAATGTGGAATATATCAATGCGACTAAATGAATAATGTTGAAGAGGAACTATTTCGTTTTCAACTGTGTTTCATTTACTGTGAGATTATTTAACTTCCTAAACCTATGTTCTTGTTGAATGTTCTTCAGTATTTTTTGGGATGTTTTCCACTGTGAGTAATAAATGTTGTTCATAAAATAATCAGCTATCTGGTTGTTCAAATATCTGTAATTGTTCATGTGTTTTGAATGAAGTATCAGCTATCTGTAACTCTTCATAATGTGCGAACAAAATGTATTACTCACCAATGAATGATAACTCTGCTCCCCAGGGATAGTTTAGGTAATTAGTTTATTTTCGTGTTGTATGTGTTTTGGGTGCTTGTGAACCTTAAGACGAGAGGTAAGAACCTGTGCATCACATTGTGACTATTCCTTGCATCTTTAGCACCCTGCATTGTTAGTTAGGCACTTGCATATCATACATTAAGTCAAAAATACAAAATTCATGGTGGACCGGGCCGCAACCGGTAAAGCCTTTGTTTTGTTACTTGACCTACGGTAGCCGGACCGCAAACCAGACGGATTCCCTATACCAAATAGTCAATGGGCTAGTTGGGAACGTTGATTGGGGAGAATCCCTTACTGTTTTCGCCTGCGAATTTTGGGGCCCCAACAAGATGCTCTCATCTATTCTCTTATCATGAGTCAAGTTTCTTCTTCTTGTGTGTGCTCTTGCTGAAAGTGATCACTTCCTTATGGAACACATTCCTCGCATGAATGAATTCCATGATCCTGGGAAACCATTCAAGGTGGCTATCACCACTTCTGCATTCTCCACTTCTTCTTCTACCGCTTCAAGTTGTTCTGCATTCTGGATCTTCACATTCTTTAACTGTTTTCTCAAAGCCAGCTTCTGATTTATGTTCTTCCCTTCAAATAGCTTGGTTAAGGAATCAAACATCTTCGGTGTCTTTAGGAAATACACTTGTGGTACAAGTTGATCTGTGATTGAATCAACAATGATCTTCTTGGCCTTGACCAAGTTCTTCTTATGTAAGGCTTTGAGCCTCATCTCCCTCTGGAACTGGAACCTCTCTACTCATGTAGGTGTCCAATTCATTTTCTTTAGAGAGATCATATACTTCCATGCTTGGAATTTGTAAACTTCATGAAGCTTATCATCAAGCTGATGTGATAGATCATTTTGAAATGAGGACATCAAATGAAAATAACAAAAGATTAGATCTTACCGATTTGAGGTGTTCGTCCTGGTTCCGGAGCTGGCTGATCTAGGGTTTGTCAGAGAAACCCTAATTTTCAAAAATTGGAATCTTTCAGATCTGATTGGATAAAAAGATAGATCTCTTCAAATGGAGCTATCCAATGTACTCATATTCTGAAAACAGTGGAGGGAATCTCCCAGAATAGGAATCCCTAGTTTTCCAATTTCTTCTGCATAAATGCTTGTTACTGTTTATGCGGTATCCCTGAAATTACTGCTCCTCTGTGTCTAAAAATTCGCACTGAGGTAACCTCACATGTCCATATTCCAACACCACAGGTTCACCAGAATTGGTTTCACCAATTTGGACTTATGATTGTTTTCCCAAGTTGACCTGTTACACGACTGTTCAAAACAATGAAGTTGTACGGACTGCCACATATCACTGGTTCATCTTCTGAGTTTGAAACTTGGACCATAGAAAGTATAGTCTGTGCCCTTTCTGTAACATCTTTAGAAATTTCACTTGGACCTTTGTAGCCCAAGATATAGCAATTCTCCCCAGGTGTCCTGTTTATGGATGAATTCTAGAAGAGGCTGGAACCCTAACTTGGAGGGATCATATCTCCTAGAATATAGCGAATCCGAGGTTGAATTTTTGACACAATGTAAATCAAGATTGTATCTTCGGCCTCTGCAATTTTCAGCTACTGAACTTGTTGCAGCTGCAACAAATTTCCCAAAATTCCAAAATTTTTTAGGACCCTCCTTTTGCTTGAATTAGTTTGATTGTCTTCTTGGATTTGGTTTGAGAACGTTTCAGAAAGACTTGCTTATGCTTGGACTGATCTACAGCTATTTTTCAATTTTCTAAAATGATTAAGAATTTCAATGATTGATCAAACCTTCATCATTTGCCTTTAATTGCGTTTGAAGCATGCTTGAATCGGAAGGTATTTTGTTTTGATCCTCTGCTGTTGTAGGTGAATCTTCGTTTTGGTCTTCCGCCGTTGCGGAAGGAAATGCATTTTCATTTTTTGATCCATTGGTCTTTCACGTTGGCGGCCTTTTTTGGTTTATATCAGAAAGACTTGTCATTTCTTTCTCCGTCGTTGCAGATGGTTTTTTAGTTTTAACTTCGACTTTGCTCTCGATTCGGTTGGCGAAATCGGCTAGGTTTTGGTTTTGCATCGGAACCATTGTCACTCCTGCTTCCGCCATTGCGGATAGATTTTCGATTTGACTTCGATTAATTTTTTCGATTTCTTTGTTTTCACGTCGGATGCTTTGTGGTTTTGCATCGGAAGTTTTTCTGATCATTTCTTCCGCCGTTGCGGCTCCCAAATAGGTTTAATGCCCGATGTATAAAGCGATCCGCCAGCCGACACGTCAGCCTTTAGTCGCTTGCCCGAAGTCTTCTGTTTTCCACCGTTGCGGCTACCAGAGCTCTAAACTTTCCGAGCCTTTAAGTATTGTTGCTTCCGGTTTAAGTCCCGTTGCGGACATTGGAATGCTTGACGGTTCCGCCGTTGCGGATGCAGGAAGCGCCGATCTTGCCGACGTGTTAACCATTTTTCTTCCGATTCAGGCTTGAATCCCGGTTATCCCTACCGTTGCGGAAGGATTTTTGGTTTGGCCTTCCGCCGTTGCGGAGCAAAATAAGCTTTTAGCCTTCGATTCAAAACTCTCCGACGTTCGATTTTTAGTTTTTCCCGCCATGCATTTTTCCGCGGATGGATTAACGCTCTGGCCGTCCGCCGTTGCGGAAGGAAGTTGGCTTTCAACTTCCGACCCAAAGGCGGTCCGCCATCTGATCTTTTACCCGCCGCTGAAGTTTGGCCGTGTGTATATAAACGGAGTCAAGTTGTTGGAATATTCTATTGATTTTCGACTGTCGAGCATTGTCATTGTCTCGCTGTTGTGTTCTCAAGCTAGTGAAGGACCCCTCAGTCGGTGTACTTGCATCCAGGTGGCAATTGTGGAATCCTAACCGTCGTCGACCCGCCATACTCGCTGTATTGCCAGGTAGGCTCTTCGTTTTTCCCTTTCCGTTTGAACTGTTGGTGGTTTTCTATGATGGTTTGCTTCCTCGGCCGTCTTCCTCGTCCCGTTCAATTAGACGCCTATAGAGGTGAAGTTTTTATCCTTTTGACCATGGGGTGGGGTAGTTTAACCCTGAAGTAGTATTTTGCCCATGGCTTTTTGTTTGCAACCTCGCGCGTAGTGGATGGGGGTTTGGTGCAGACGGTCGTTACGCCGTCTGCGCCAAGCCACCCTGTGTGTAATGATAGGTTTACAGGGGGAGGGTTTTGTGGTTTTCTGTAGCATTTGAGGGTTGCCCTTTTACTCGTATCCTCAAACCCTAGCCATTTTTGCCTACGCGGTCCCGCCCAACCCAATTCTTGCTCAGTTTCAAACCCGGGTCGGGGAAGAGGGTGTACCGCGACGCATAATTCCGCACCATAGTTTGCACTGGGGGTTTTTCTTTGATTAAACACGCCCTAGAAGCCCGCATCCTCGAATAGCCAGCATTTAGCCACACTGTTCCGCGCGTAGTTATCTTTAAACCCTAACCTGTGGAGGGGATGTGTCATGGAGTTCAGTTTGTTAACCAGAAATCGCAAGGGTAGTAGTGTTGTTAAAAGCTTCATTTGAGGGCTTGCGTAGTTTTTCCCTATCTATCCTACGCAGTGATTTGATAATGGCGCCCGCAGAGAGCGGAAGTTTTGGGCATGTTAATGTAGATGTTTTTTTCGCCCAATTTTATTAGCAGAATTTTCAGTGGTAGATTGCATAATCTTACTGCATATAACTATTTTCAATCATGCTAGACATAGACTAAGTCACTGAACAATGCGCATCATGTTTCAATAGCTCTGTTAGTAAGGTCATACACATATGTTAGCTTCGTTAACTAATTGCTGTCATGATACACATAAAAGAAGTGAAACGCTGCACATTGTCATATAAGTGTCTGCAACTGGAATTGCTTAATGTTACAATGTTATATATGCCAGGAAGAATTAGAGCTCACAATGTCAAAGAGACAAAAGAAGAAGGCCCCTGTGGTTGAAGAAGAGCCAGAAGTAGAAGTGGTCACCAAGACAGAATACGTATATGAAGACACAAAATGCATTCTGGCGTGGAACCTGAATACCAGTGGAAGGAAATCTATAGACTGATTACCCGAAGAGAAGTTCCCGACATGGGCTTAGAAGAAGAGTCCATATATGCAAACATTGAAAGATCTTCCCTTATGAAGGTCGCCACTAGACCAGAGCTGTTCCCATGCTCTGAGGTAATTGGCTGGATTCTGCCCTGGGCAGATGTAACCACAATGATTCTGGAAAATGTTGAAAGACAGGGCTATGCTGCATTTAGCCCTAGATATGTGGCGTTGGCTTATCACCTGCCAGAAGCCCAAGTATTCTTATCTGATGATTGGCTAAATAGCATTAGAATGGACCTGGTAGAGACTCTTAAGAGAATGCTATTGCAGGGAAAACATTACCGATACAGACCCACGGGTGAGTATGATACAGCGAACTTGAGGGCTCCCTACAGATTTATAGCTCTGATGCTTAATAGGGTCTTTGGGAGAGCTCATGGCAAATTCTTCAAGCTAGAGTGGATACCCATCATTTTTCATGTGGCAACCCAAGGGACAATCTTCAACTGGGCCAGCCTTGTATCAAGCAGTCTTTCTTCTTGCTTGGCCTCGGCCTTGGGAAGAGAGTCCCAGAAAAGGTCTAAATTTTATATGAGTTCAATACTCATAGACTGTATACTATGCAACCAACCTTTCCCTGGTCTCAGGTGCATCTAGAACAGGGAAAGAATGCCTGTCTATGCTACTTATAGACCATTGTGGGCACACCAGTACCATAGCCTTTACAGAGAAGTCTGTGAGCACTTCATTATGCCACTATACACACTCATTTTTAGGAAAGAGTGTGATTGTATGTCAGAGGAGGCCATGCAAGTGATACAAGATTATGCAGACTACTATTTGACCGAACATGGCTTGTACTTAAGGATGTTTGGAGGCTCGAGAGCACCTTCCCTACTGCCAAAATATGCAACTGATTACATTGTCCATAAGGAGGCAGTCAGACAAGTGTTCTTGGATGGAATAGGTAGTTTTCTGTTCGAGCATAAGAAGACTGCTTATCCGCCCTTGCCCTTCAGACTAGGAAGCTATAGGTTACCTAAGGTGAAACAAGCTGGTGAATTCACAGAGGAGCTGGAGAAGTTCCACTTTGGCGAGATGCCCTACCACAGAAATTACTCCCATGGTAAAGTTGCGGAGCATTGTAAGGAAAACAAGGTGCATTTCGAGTATACTCACCATTTTGATAGGGAAGAATCTGTCTTCCGAAATGCCCCGAACATGACAGCACTGAAGAGAAGATTCACGAATAAAATCACCACCAAAGGTGGAAAGGGGGATGAACAGGCTAAGGTTGAGGAAGAAGCCAAAAGGAGAAATGAAGAAGCTCAGAGGTTGGAAAAATAAGCTATAGAATGGATGCATACTGAAGAAGAAGGGAAAATAAAAGCAGCTGAAGAAGCAGCTAAAGAGGCAGAAGAAGCAGCTGAAGAAGCGAAGAGAAAGCTCGATGAGGAGCTGCAAAAGTAGGAGGTAGAGAGGTTGAAGCTGACACAGACTGAGACAGAACAGTCAGCTTCTGACATAGCTGGAGGGTAGACCCAAGATGTTGAGAACCCCGAGGTTCAGGACCCACAAGTACCTGCTGCGAGCACTCCCATGGTCCCCACTCTCAAGCTGGTTCCTTTTGTTCAGAAGAAAGGGGAAGAAATCCCTGATTTCAACATTGTATATTATGATAGGGCAACAAAGAGAATAATAAAGAGAACTGAGAGGAAAGTTGAGGCGGAAGGTCTACCTGGTAAAATGATAACGGATACGGCTGTTATGTTAGGAACAGACCAAGATCCAAGATTCACCTTGAGAGCCGGGTCTGCATTTATCCAAGCTTCAGAGGATAATGTAGGCAAGATAATAATTGACTTGGAGCAGTCCAAGAAATCCTCTGCTCAGTTGAAAGATACATTGAGGAAAGAGAGGGAAGAAAGCAACAGGCTCAAGAGGAAATATGAAGATATGCAAAGGGAAATGAAGTCCTCAAGAGCTGAAGTACAGGCCCTCCAAGGAGAAATACAAGTGCTGGAAACGACACAGGAGTCTCTAGAAAGAGTACAAAAAGAATACCAAGAGTTAAGAATTGAAAAGGAACAGCTACTGGTGAAGGTGGAGGAGCTAGAAGAGCAGCAAAAGATCCTCTTGGAGGCAAATGATCAGCACACCCAAGAACTGAAGAAGGAACACCAGGAACAGATTTCCTCGCTAACAACTACTCTGGAGGAAGCAAGAGAACAACAGGTTAACCTCCAGCCATTCAAAGAGCATGTCTTGGCCCAAAAGGCCAAGATGCTGCAGCTACAGACTACTGTTGAAGAAGAAATATGTAGAGTGCTGCAGATCGATGGACGGTTGGAAGAGATCTTGGAAACTACACCTTACTTTGTGGACAGATCTCAGGACGTCCTAGAGGTCCTGACTGCAAGAATGGCGAGGTTGGAGAACAACGAAGAAACTCCAGCAGAGCTACCGTCAAAAGACCAACAAGCCCTCAAGCGGGACTATAAGCTAGTGGAGTTTTCCATCAACACCGCTGAAGATTTCAAGAAGGCAGTTAAAAAGATGAAGGGATTATGCACCGAGTTTTTTAGAAGACTTCTCATTACCTACAACTGATGCCAGGTAGAGGCTGAGAAGAGGCTAGATGATTTCCTAGACCATGATTCATTTATGGAGATGTTGCAGAAAAGACATCAGGATGAAGAAGCAAGAATGCAGCACATTAAGGCCATTGATGACCAGATTCTGAGAAGCGAAGTAGGCCATTCAGCAGTTAGTGTACAGATCTTGGAAGACCAGCTTCGGTTAAGCGCAGCCAGAGTGGAAGCTATAAAGAACCAGGCCGAAAAATTTGAAATCAACATTCAATTTTTGGAACCCTGCGCATTTGAGGGCATTGCCTCTGATGCTGCGTCATGGAAGAAGTTTCTAGATGCTCAAGTGGGACCCTCCTCATGAAGGATCGGTCATTATTGTAATTTGTAACTATTTTTTGTAAAACATTTAAGAAAAGCAGAACGTTGGGAAACGAGGGGTTGGGAAGTCCAAAGGTCACTTTGGGCAGCCCAACAGTCTCACCCTTTTGTATAAAGATAGAAAGCTTAGAAGGGAAAAGGACTTTTTCCCAGTTAGACTAGAAAGCAATATTGTAAGAAGAACTATTTCTCTTTGCAATAAAGAAATATGGTTTGCCTGTTGGAGGAAGATCGGTGGAATGTCCAAATGTTATGTTGTGGATGGCTAAAAGATGAACTATTTTGTTTTCCAGTTTTGTCCATTAACCGTGAGATCGTTCTAACCCTGTGAACCTATGTTCTTGTTTAAATGATTTCTGGTTTAATGTGTGGAATGACCACCATGAGTAATCTATGCGGTTAATAAAACAATTGGCTATCTGGTTGTTGAAAGATCTTTAATCGTTCATGCATTGTGGAAAGAAATATCAGCTAACTGTAGTTTCTCTTTATATTGCATGTACAATACACATTACTCACAACTAATTTACAGTTTGCTCCTCGGGGATAGATAGGTAGATAGATAGATAGTTAGTTCATTTCATTGCTGCATATGTGATTTAGATGCAGGTGAGTCTAAGACGAGAGGTAAGAACCCGCGCATCACGTTGTGACTGCTCCCTGCATCTCGATCATCCTGCATTGTTAATTAGGCATTTGCATTTCATACATTAAGTTAAAAAATAAAAAAACTCGGTGGACCGGGCCGCAACCGGTGAAACCTTTGTTTTGTTACTTTGACCTACGGTAGCCGGACCGCAAATCGGATGGATTCCCTATACCAAACGGTCAACGGGCTAGTTGGGAACGTTGACTGGGGAGAATCCCTTACTGTTGTTGCCTGAGAATTTCCAGGCCTCAACAGAACCTTCGCCAATATCAGGATATAGCGAATGTACCAAAACTTAGCAGTTTTCGTATTTAGGGTTTTTCTAGCTCATGGTCAAACTAGGGTTTGACTTTCCCAGAGTTTCACCGAACCAAAAATCTTGATCCAGGTCTCTAAACTTTGATTTTGATGAGGAGAGAAATCCTATGCAGGGATCACTAAAAAATTCCTCTTCTGTAAGAAGTCCTAATTTCCCCCACCAAAACTGAAAATGCTCGGAATCGAATTCCGCTTCAATAGAAAGATGCGCCCTTCAATGGAGAATCAACCTAGCATACTTTTGCTGATGGATTGTGGAGAGAGACCCAAAAAGTAAGAAGCCCTGGCTTCTGCAGTTGCACAATGTCTTCTTCTCATGTTAGCTCTGATTCCATGTTATATTTTTATCATTCAAGCTAGCATTATGATCTTAGGATCTTTAACTAAGAGAATAACATGCATATCAATAAAACACAAGATACAAGAGACACAAAGAATTTTCTTTGGGGAAACCATAAAGGAGATAACCCTGCAACTTCCTCAAAGATAGAATGAGCACCAATGGCAGCAGTAAAACCCGAAAACATAAAGATGATCTCCACATCTTCTGTCTCTCTCTCTCACACTGAGAGAGATTCTCCTCTCTCACTCATGCACCCCAATGAGTGAGTGTGTGTGTGATAAATAGAGAGGCTCACTATCTATTTATATTCTTGCGTTCACTTGAAGCGCACTCCAACATGTTGGCCTCACTTAATAATTACTTACTAGAGCCGACATCTCTAGTAGTGTCTAATAACCCTAGTGCCCCACAACTTGTGGGGACTTTGGCCTCTGCTCAACAAGGAGGGTTAACCTTGACTTAGATGGTGGGGACTATTGGCCTAACTTACAATGAATCACCTAGGGTCGACTTCACTAGGATAGTCTAATAACCCTAGGGCCCCATAATTGTGGGGACTTTAATCCTTGACCAATAGGAGGGTTACCCATAATGACTTGACATGACTTTTACATTATAGAAACTTCCCGATCGGAACATCGGGGCATGATATGACCCAAGTACATTACAGACAAATCCTGGAATAAACATCAGGGAACAATACATAAGAAATACAAGTGAATACATTCCGAAGTTAGGATTACATCAACAGGTTGTAGAGTCTTTTGTTGCTTTTACATCTCATTTGTTTCGAAAATA
Organism: Pseudotsuga menziesii; assembly: GCA_001517045.1. Taxonomy (NCBI): domain Eukaryota; kingdom Viridiplantae; phylum Streptophyta; class Pinopsida; order Pinales; family Pinaceae; genus Pseudotsuga; species Pseudotsuga menziesii. The sequence continues at coordinate 371,726 of LPNX011209772.1, read as the reverse complement.
CAAAAATATTTTATTTTTGACATACTTATGCATTTTTGCACTTTGCATTTGCATGGTACTTGCATTAGGTTTGCTTATTGAAGTTATAGTTGTTACATTTTTGTCATTCAAGCTAGCATTATCTTAGGATCTTATTTGAGAGAATAACATGCACAGCAATAAACACAAGAGACAAGAGACACAAAGAATTTTCCCTTGGGAAACCATATAGGAGAAAACCTCGCAACTTCCTCAGAGATGGAATGAGCACCAATGGCAAAAGTAAAACCCGAAAACATAAATATGATCTCTGACAACAATTGTCTCTTTCTCTAATCCCAGCTTCTTCTCTCTCACTCATGCGCCCTAGTTGAGTGAGTGTGTAATAAATAGAGAATCTCACTCTCTATTTATATTCTTTTGTTCACTTAACCTTTAACTCTATTATGTAGGCTCGAGTAATCCTAACTCAGTTATGTAGGCTCAAGTAACCACAACTGGGGTACTAATGACCTGACTTACATTAACTCACCTAGGTCCGACTTCTCTGGGAGAGTCTAATAACCCTAGTGCCCCACAAATGTGGGGACTTTAACCCTTGATCAATAGGAGGGTTACCCACAATGACTTTACATGACTTGTTTACATTATTGAATCTCCCGATAGGAACATCGGGGCATGACATGACTCAAATACATTACAGACACTTCCCAGAATAAACATCGGGGTACAATACATAAGATATACAAGTGAATACATTTGGAAGTTACAAATACATCAACAATGGTTAGGCTTTCATATAGGAATGGTTGCATTATCATTTGAAGGAAAAACACGCATCTCATGTAGTGGCATACCTTGTTTTCTCATTTAGACAAAATTGCACTTGGCGGTTTGTTAGGTGTGCACATTGAATTTCACTACTAAGTAATAATATCATTAGTTGCATGGTCATTTCCCTTTGAGTAATCACAACCACTAAAATCAATGCTTAATTTAAAATGAATTACACTTTTTTGTTTGATAGTGTAAATCAACAAGATTAGGATTTAGAGTCTTGGAATAGTTCATTGTGAGTAAATTCTCCAAGACTACTAAACAAAACAAGTAGGTGTTTGTCTAGGTGAGAGAGTGAAGTACTTGATATAATTAGTGTTCTCAGGAGGCTCCTCTTACACAGGAGTTAAGCACGAGGCAGCGTGCATGATTGTGGTTGGGATAGCCCCTAGCCACTTTCTATGAGTGCCAGAGACATTTCCAGGTTCTTATTCGTATTTGGGGGCTTTTGAGGTACCGGTTGGTGCTTTTGATCTTCGGGCTTTGCTACCTTTCCCATACGGTAGATCTCGCTTGTGACTGTCCACCTGAGCATTGGTTGTATTGGGGTGACCTTAGTTTCCTTACCTAGGTATCGCAGGGTGTACTTGCAGAGGTTATTTTGTCAGTGTCCTATCCAGGTAGGGGTTGGACAACATAGTCGCTTTACGCATTGAAGCCAAGGGCCACTATAACTTGTTAAATACCTTTGCTTGTAGTGTATGGGAGTCTCAAGCCTCTCTTAGGTGAGACATACCTGCTGCATTCAGGAGATCACATATCCTCCCCTTGGTTTGCTTGTATTTTGGCTATATATTTTCTTAGGAGTGTGCTCTTTGTACACTAGATTGCTTTAGGGGATGTAATTAGTTTGAGTCTTTTTATTTTTGTTGAGTCATCATGGATCCAGGAGCGAAACTCCACTGTTCTTGTCACTTAGCAGGTCTTTCACCTTCTATGTCTCCTCCTCTTTTGCAAGAGAGAACAAGACAGTCCGAGTGGACTAATACTCACTTTGATATACACACAGATCTCATCATGAGTCATACAACTAAGATCCTAGAGCATCCTCCTTCTATACCCCCCTGGGGTGGAGACTATACCTGAGATTTTATATGGGATTCCGAAAGAACCCAATCACTTTGAGGTTGGGGCATCACATAATTTACTATCATAGTATCGAGTTTATATAAACGCAGACCGCCGGTATTTTTCACATATTCCGAGCAGTGAGACTCATTCGATACCCTCTGGCACTGGCCCATTTAGGTATGGCATTCCAAACCTTCCTGAGACCGGACCGTCATCCAATGTCAGATCTAGTGTTGACCATGGTGCTACACCTAGGGGCACTACCATTCCTTCCTAAGCAGATAGGTTTGGTAGTAGTCATATTGCACCTTCCACTCCTGCAGTGGGAGGATCCTTACACATGCAACCTAGGACTAGTACTAGTGTTCCCATTCATGGAAGTGACCCTAGACATGTGAACATTGGGAACACAAGTTATATCCCATCCCATGCTCCATCGTCTTTGGCACCCGTTCCTTCAAATGTTATTTTAACGACGCATCCTCCCTCTAACTCGCATGGTCCTTTGGGCCAAAGTACTACCACTAGCCATGTTGTTCCCGTGTCTTCTCACACCGTAGTGTCACAAGGCTATGTGCCTCATTAAGTGTCAACAGTGTGTGTACCACCTTATGGTTATGAGAATCAACCTGCTTACCAATCCTACAACTATGGCTTCGTGGCACCCCAACCTCAAGGTATTCCGAATTACAATATTCCCATGCACACTTTTATGGGTAAAATGGGAGGAGGCTATTATCCCACTGCCTAAGGCCATGGTGTTTACAACAATCAGACCTACATGAACCAACCTTATTAGGGAGCATGGAACCAAATGCCACATCCTAGGATCCCTTTCCTAGCGACTTTAAATTTGCTTGACTTATCGAGATTGACTAATGATCTGGTGTCTCATGTTCTGACATGGCCGATGGTTCCTGCCAAGCTTCCTTTGGACATTCCAAAATTTGAAGGTAAGACCGGTGAGGACCTTGGTGATCATGTTACGACTTTCCACCTATGGTTCTCTTCGAATTCATTGAATCATGACTCTGTTCATTTACACTATTTCAATGCACCCTCACAGGTCTTGCGACGAAGTGGTATATAGAGTTTCATGGGGGCACATATATAACCTTTAATGACTTAGCCATGACCTTTATCAATCACTCTCAACTACTTGTGCATTACGATGCCAATACTGAGCTCTTGTTGACATTTTAGTAAGATAAAGCCACCCATATCTCTGATCATATTCAAGAGTGGCGTAGACAAAAGCGGTTGATGAAGGCTCACATTCCAATGGAGTTTCTTTTGGAGTGGTTCCTCAAATCATTATTACCATATATAGCGAAGGATGTTTCCACATTTGGAGTGATGAATGAGGAACATGCTATCTTTCGAGCTCAGCAACTAGAATTGATTTACGCTCAGTCTGGGATCCTATATGAGATTATCCTGAATGCACCACGGTCTAATATCGATCCAAAGTTCAAACCTAGGCCACATGCCGATGTCATTGTTGGATTTGCAAGTGCTAAACTTGCGGACTTGGTTTCAATTCAAATGAAAAGTTTGTCTATTAACCAACCTGCCTTGGGATAAGCTATGAATTCGTCTCCAGGATAAACAAGAGTAAATCCATGGTTTTGGTTTGAATGGAATAAACGATGGAAAACTATTTTGACAAACTTAGGAAAAGACAAGAAAAAATTTACAAGAAAGGATAAGACATCTTGGAGAATATTGAGACTTGAATACTTTTTTTCCCCCATGCATTTCCATGTTTGCACAATGATATCATTTCCCCAGTAGAGTTTGCTAATTCTCTTTGAAAACTTGATTTCTGGATCATGTCACTAGTGGAGTCACTGAAATGTCTGGAACATGGATTCTTTGAAGGTGGAGTCACCAGGTGAAAGATACACAACCTTACTGATATCTGACTATTGTTCACCATCAATAATCAATTCTGAAACTTTGTCGTTCATACCCGGGGAATATTTGAACCTTCGTTCCCCGGCAATGATGCCGCTTTGTTAGCATTGAGAATCACACCCAAGGTTGTGGAAGGTGGACCCTGAGGTAACAATAGAACCACTTTAAGAAAGGGAGATGGCATCTTCCTTTCTAGAGAGGGATCTCTCACATATTTTTATCAGGGCTAGATATATAAACAAAATAAACATTCAGATTAAGTTGTGGTTGAAACAGGGTAAGGGTACATTGGGATATGGAGTCACAATTATCAAGAAACACAGAGCAGGTTGCATAGGAAATGCTTGCAAAAGAAATATAATACTTTGGTCATGGTCAATATGTTTTTGGTCTGGTGGAAAGGAAGAAAAGATGACAGTCCATTAACACAGAGCACCAGTTAGATGAATTCTGCATTAACTTTGGTAGAAACAATTTGTGAATATTTGAAACGATAGACAGAGCATAACCAAGTATGAATTTTGAAACTATCACACACTTGTCTCAGATATGAAAGAAAACATAATGAAAACATTAACAAGAATCACATGCACACAAAGGAGAGAAATCACAGACTGTAACTGAGAAATATACATGAATTTTTGCATCCAAAAACCTGCATTTGGATCTACAACTTTTATTAAAAAACAAATTTCAAAATTACATAACACAAAAGTCTCATGGGTTTCAACCCTTTCCTCCTCTGTTGAGGGTATACTTATAGTTTCCTAGACCCTCGAGACAAACCTCAAAACATGGTCGAAATTAGTTACAAATTGAGAAAAAACTAACAAACTATAACGTGGCGCATTTGCCACAATTTACATAAAACATAAAATATGATGCGGACTGCGCATGTTGGATTTAAAATAGTGATGCATCTTCAGGATTCTGGCTCGCTTGACGTGACAATGATGGCTTAGAGCACTCTCAACGGTTTCCTGCTGACTTAGCTCAACTCGTTTCTCCTCGTGTAGGGACATGCAACGTGTATCTGGTCCTTCCGAATATCTCAATGGTCTTTCTCTGCTCGGGTGATGGAATCTATAACATGATTTTCTTCTAAATTTTATGTTCATTTTGTGTTTGTTGATATGTTTTGCCTGTGTTCACACCTGGCGGGAATATTTATGTTCCTTTTATGTTTGGCTTTCTGACCAGTAGCCTACATATCTCCCGGTAACACTGTTGGGTTCATAGATCTCAAGAATACAGCTTTGCTTATAAACAATCCTAAATTCTCGATGGGCTTGTCATTCTTGTCGGCTTCCAGATGCTTGCACCCATCCTCTACCTGGACTAGATCCTTCTTCCAGGGTATGCTAGTGCAACACATCTTTGGACTTGTCATCACCTTCATTAGAGTTATCAATTTGTAGTAAGGATGGTGATGACATAGACCTCCGATCTTCTCTCCGCTAGTCCAAAGATTCGTTTAGACTGTCCATTCCTAGCAATGGATACTATTCACTGCGACGATTAAGTCCACGGCCTTGTCCGGAGGTCTCGGCGGGATATCCATTGGGCCGAGAACCCTTGGCACTGCTTCCATAGTAGTGCTGCACTTTTTTAGGATAATACTTCTCTTAACGTCATCAAAAGGTATTCCTAGTGTAATGAATATATTTACCTTGATGGCTAGAGCTGCTAATGTATGAAGGCCCATAAGTGGCTGAATTTACAAACATTGCCCAACGACTAATAAAATGCATCGGACAACAAAATTCCCAAGAAGAACAGTCATTACAGATTCTATATCAGGAATCCCAGGACCCTTAGCTGAACAATAGTTAGTCATCCTTGTTCTTCACCAGTATTCACTCACTTTGTATCTTAGAACAACTCTAACCATGGCAATATAATGAGTTGGGTGATTATTGAATTATCATTAGCAGTCGAGCTCACCATGAGTCCGTCAGATCCTCACACATGCCATTATCAAGTAGCATGATGACAACACGAATGGTTATGTGGGCTCTTGATCTGATTTCTTATGTGGAGGTGCCAACTACGTCCCTCCTTCTATTGTGACGTCATGATATCAATGGCAGAGGTGACCCTCAAACTCACTTGGAATCAGCTTCAAGTTATCTCATGGTGTGTGGACTTGAGATTTGTCATTTCATCGATCCTCCTTATGATGGTATAAATATGCCCTTGTTTTCAATGCCTTTTCTTCCTCACCATACTGCATATAAAGGACATACCCATCTTCTGTTGCTTAATCATTATGGCGCTCCTCATTATCACGCGCACCAGACAACAAATCTTTGGATTCTAGGATGCGATCTACGTCGTCCATTTTTTATTTATCTTAAACCTTGATTTCTAGCATCATGGTCTTCACTATCCTCTGCATAGCTCCTATGCCAGATTGGTTTATGGCCGTAGATCCTTTTTAACATGCGTATAGACCCTAGATCACCTTTCACATCTACACTTTACGCACTTACACCAAAAACTTTCTTCTTCACATCTTGGATTAGCGAAACCCTTTCTAGTTGTGGACCTATATTTAACTTTCATCTAGACCGTCAAAATATGTGGCCCATGTTCAATTCCACAAACCTCAACCCTGAATTCCCTCCGTACAACTTGAACTAGCGGAATCCTCCTCAACCCTTGATCGAAAATGCCTTTAATCCTCGTCGTCCAAGTTTAACGGTCCTACCTTATTCCGCAAATTTTAAGACTGAGTTTTGTGGTGCATGTTCAACTAGCGAAATCTTTTTCTGTCCTAGATCTCTCCTCAACTCGATCTCCACCATTGAGACATACCTTCGCTTTAACCCATTCCGCAGTTTTGAAATGTGGATTTCCACGAGCACTTTAGATCAGTGGAATTCACCTTCATTGTTGATCTAAACCCCTGTCAATCTTGGCTCTTGAAATCTACGAGTGCTTTAGTCCATTCCACAAATACAAAAAGTGATTTTCACTGGGCAAGTTATATTTGCGAAATATGTTTCCTCCATTGATCTGACCTGACCCTTGATCACCGTTGTTGAAATACTATCCCTTTTACACCATTTCGTTGATTTGAATATTTCAAATTTCCTTGCACATAGAAAACACAGAATGATTCACGACCGTAGATCTATTTACTTCTCCTCATCCAATGGAATATGGTATTTACAAGTTTACCTGTTTACTTGAGCCTTTTCATTTCCTGTCAATATACAACTTGGGACAACCTTTCTTATTCCCATACATTTTCAAATCCAAAACACTAGAATTCATTGATCATTACTCAATCTCAAATTAGAAACAACCCTTGAAATATTTGACCGACCTTATTTCTCCTTTCACTGGTCCAACCCCCTCCAACTATTTAGCACAAAAATAGTGCTAATAGTTAGCACACAAACTAACATCTTAAGATTGAATTCCTAAAATCAATGATAGCTTATGGACAACTAAGAGGGAGGCCATTATCACCACACCTAACATGTTTTGTCTCTTTAGGATATCTCTTGTATAGATCAAAGGTGGAGTCCCTAAGGGTACAATTACTACATTTTAAGAATGGAGTACATGGTAAAAATGAAGAGTAACTTTAGAAAAACAAAGTGTTTTATTTTTTGTAAAATGTAAGTCATGGAGGAATTGGAGGCTAATGTTTTATACAATGGGAAAATGGGGTCAACCAAGGATTTCATGAGGCTTTCTTTAGGAAGACTAGAAATGGACAAGGTCATAATGCACAAACCTATATGCTCTCTAGTGGATGGGTTGATTTTAGAGATCACACAAAAGGAAATTTCTAGAGCAAAAAAAATTCAAATGGACTCAAGGAGGAAAGATACATTGAGAGGATTTAAAATAGACATGATTTCTATACAGAAAATATGCACTTAAACTACACTTCCAATTGATTACAAAGAAAGCCTAATCCTTCATTACCTCAATTGGACATTAACAATTTGAAGATCCATTAACTAACCAAGCAAACAAGCAACATGAAAACCCTTCAATAGAACACTAGCATCAACTATCCTACATCCCAATTGAGTATCCCTTCTCCATAAAACTCAATACCTTGTGCCCTTGTCCCCTTATTTTCTCTATGCCTCCCCTCCATCTCTTCTACATGAAATGAAATAAAATACACCCTAAATTCCACAACATAATTAATCCCCCTTGGCCCCTTAATACAAGGAAATGTATTTTCTCATTTTTGTATCATAATTCATTCTCCAATATGAATGGACATGATAGGATATTTCCTACCAAATGAACCACTCAGGGAGGAAACATACTAAGCATCGTTGAATCAACCACCTAATCGATTCCCACTACATCCCAAGTCAATGATTCGAAATGTCTTTAGTGACACTGGTTCTTCACATGTTGATAATGAAGGCAATGAATATACGTTGATATGGATTTTTTCTTATGAGATACAAACTTTCCATGGAGGGAATGTTGTTACAACCATTCTAGCAAGATGAGCTAGTGGATGATGCTCATATCATGGATACCTTCTTCAAAAGCTTGAAAATTTTCTCTACCACCCCTCTCTTTGGACATGAGTCAAAGTATACCCAACTAGTTACCACAATGTTTCTGTACAACTTGAAACCAAGGTATGGTATGTCAAATGTGTGTTCCATGACACTATTGAGGTAACTAACCATTAAGTCCCCTACATTTTGAAGAATATTGTACAATAGTAAACATTAAAAATGGTTAATTTTATGCATGTTTGATGACAAGGTACATTTTTATTGCCCACTAATTGTAGGTTATTCAAATGTATGGTACCTTTGAGTGAAAATGGCTTTCCCCATAGTTATAAAGAGGCAAAGCAATTGTTTAAAAGGTTGAGTGTTGATTACATAACATATCATGTGTGTCCGAATGATAGTATTTTATATAGAGGGAATATGCAAAAAATGAGATATGCCCAAAATGTGGGCATGATAAGTACAATAACTAAAAAATAGGGGAAAAAAACTAAGGAGCCTTATGTTTTCCGAAAACATTGCATCCAAGTCTTTTTTCTCAACATTTATATCGTGGATATGTAATTTTAATATGTATTTTATTCATTTTATGAAATTGGAAATGGAATTTAACAACGATTTCAACCATCATATTGAAAATAGTAATGATGAAGATCATCATTCCATTTTGATAACCTTATGATACATATGTATTGTCAGATGTTAAGAAAAATAAAAATTAAGTACATAAAGAGATTTTGTTATGAAGGCTTTTTTATCTCATTACATATTTCATTACCTATAATTTTAAGTGTTTTTGGAGACTCTAAAGATATATTTTTAAAAAATGTTGTAATTTACAATATATATAATTTGTAACTCTTTATTAAAAATAATAATTTTTACCATTAATGCTAAACATTTTTACATTTCATGTTAAATTTTCATCAAAGATTACAAATAATATTTGTAAGGTTATAGATAAGAATATTTGTGATGATTTTTTAAACCATTTTAGTTGGTTTAAAATAACGATGTAATGTACTATTCATCTATCTAGTACTTTATGATTGTATGGAAGGCTTGATAGAAAATTATTATATATAGTCAAAGAACAAACTCTCTCATATTTATTTTGATGAAGTCAAAATTAAAATATATTTTTACTAAACTAATTACATTTGTAACAATATGACAATATATTCTTAGAAAATTGTTTACATATGTAACAATATGACAATAATTGCATTGTTAGGAAGAAGCTTTCATTGATGTTTTTCAATGAACACCTTTCACATTTTTTCACAATAAAAATGTGTGATGTTTCGTTGATTTAATATATATGATGTTACAATATATGAAAGTAGAGGAAACATTATTTTGTTAAATTTAACTATAATAGTTTCAACTTTATCAAAACTAATAATATTTTTTTGTATATGTGTGTGTGTATTAATCAAAATGGGAAATCATTGGTTGAATAATTTAATATTCATGTTTATAAACAGGTTCGATCAACATATATTTCAATAAATCGTGAATCCCAAATACAATACATAACATAAGAGAAACTAGGAACCTACACACTATGAAAAATAGACCAAATCCAATATGAAACTAATGAATAGGCATCCCCTAATCATTGAGTCTCCCTTGATTCTATTCCAAATGGGGTACACAACATATAAACATTGTTTCTATTAACTAAACATCAATTTCAGGTAGGGTACATATGATTTATATGAGGAGATTTGTCATCTCTCAAAGTAGAAGTTAGGGATATAGAGTTGATTGGGCGTATGTGGGTTTATAACGGTTTAGAGTTAATATTAATTGGGGATCAATGTGAATATAATGGTTAGCAATTACTAAGGTTATAGCAATTAGGTGTTGTTGTTTAAGACATCTGTGGGTTTGCATGGGTTTAGTGTTAAGATATATTAGGGCCAAGGGGGTTTTATGGATTAGGGTTTAAGAAAGATAGGTAGGTTAAGGTGTTTATGTGGTTATATGGTTTGAAGATTTGAGTTGAAAGCTATAAGGGGGTAGTGGTCTAGTGGTCATATATTAGTGGATTAGGAGTTAGGGCCAAGTTGGTGGGGTTGTAGTTATTAGGCACACACATACATAAAACATACAAAATTCTATTAAATGACCATCTTTATTTATTAATAATTGAAACCCTTTTTTTCACCAATTTTGTTTTTAACACAACCACTGCGCAAACGTTGTATCAATAAGAAATAATGAATGAACCAAAATAATCTAGTATAAACTTTTATCTCAACAAAAGGATGATTGTCATTAAAAATTATTATTTTTGAATATAAAACACATAAAACTGATAAGCCATCCAATCATCAAATCCATAAATGTTAAAGAAGTCAAATCATTCTACATCTAGTGAACACTCTCAAAGTGATTCATACATAATATTAAATATCATGTTCATTATTGAATGCATGTGTCACATCTTAGAATAAGTTTGGATGCTTCCAACCTATGGAATTTGAACAGATGATCTTAAAATACGCATTTTTTTATTATAACAAAAACAAATAAAATTTGTAGTAGATTAAAAAGGCTATATCCCAGCCAAGATTACAAAGGGGGAGTCCAGAAAAAAGAGGGCTGATGACCTCTAACAGTATTCTCAGCCTGCTTATGAATACTTTGGGAGAAAGATCCCACTTGCTTCTAGGGATTTTTCGAGAAAGAAACGATTGCTTACAAGAGTAAAATCTCACGAATTGAGAGCATAGAAGAGTATAGAAGCAATGCATTAAATGGAAAGAGAGGTGAGATGCCCCTTAATGAAAGGGTCCAACCGCTTTTGGGAGGCCGAAAAAATGTTCGAGGCCGCTTCCTTTTCCCTGCGTTCCTTGTTGGTCTTTCCCCCTCTGGTGAGGGGAGGAGAAGGGGCTGTAAAGTCTTCAGAATCAGAGTTTCCCTCTGACCCAGATGAAGGGACTAAGGCTGCCAATCCTGCTTGTGTTGGAGCCTCATGACTTGATGCTTTGGGGGGACCAGGAGGAGTAGGACCTGGAGAAGCTTTTTTCATGGAAGGAGCAGCAAGAACTATCTTTGAGGGGTTGGAGGGCATGGCCTGCGCTTGGTCATCTGCTGCATCCAATTCTTGATCTTCAACTTCTTGCAAAACTTCAAAGCTATTTTTGTTTTTCGACAAAGGAGATTCTGTGAGAGGAGTTGGATCTTGAGATGAGCCCTTATGCTATGAGGATTGAGGCTCCTTTCTTCGAGGAGGTCATCATCGATTGATGACTGTTTGGAACTCTGTATCTTTGGGAGAGGGAGGAGTTGTTGATTTCTGAGATTCTGCAAGCTTGGGGTAGCTTTTAGGAAAGTGGCCATATATATGGAAAAAATTGCATTTGAATGGAAGCTGCTCATAGTCCAGTTCTTGGATGTGACTCCAATCTCCTAAACTAAGCTTTAGGTCCTCCAGAAGCCCTTTTTCTAGATTTACTTCTACACAAATGCAGGCACATCTGAACTGGCCCCCTTTTGGATCTGCACTATCTAGGTAGCACCCTAGCTTATTACCGATGTCCACAAGAGTGCTTTTTCCCAAAAGATGAAGTGGGAGGTTAGGTAGTCTAACCCATACTAGAGCAGCTCTAATATCTACTTCTGGATTAAACCCTAGAGTCCAAGGAGCTAAAAACAACCCTCTCGAGCCCATGAAGAAGGGGACTGATCAGAAGACTATATCTTGTTCTTATTTATTCAGAAATAGAAAAAAAAAATACCCCCTTCCAGCTGCAAAGAGAGAGAACTGTCCTTGCAAAATAGGGTTCCAATGTTCTACAATCCAAAGCTCCACTGCCTTAGGGCTGGGCCACAACCCTGTAAACTTACCGATGAGGGATTTCTCTGAGAGGATGAGTGCTTTCAGACATGGATCCGAAGGAGAGAGCTCTAGAGAGGGGATCTCATCTATCTTCTTCATGAACTTGGAGGGGGCCTAAGAGGCTGCCGGAGGAGCGAACGCTTGAACTAAGGCCTTGAAGGCCAGGAGATGGTCATGAAAATCCATAACCAAGAAACCTAGAGTCATCGGGAAGAGCCGAACCCAAATCTCACGCTGAACCATCGCAGCAGCAGCAAGCAAAACGCAACAAGATTGGATGATTTGTTTGGCAGGAGGAAGGAGGCAGCTAGGGAAACCCTAGCCGCATATCAAAGCGCTCCTTCCGTTCATCGCTTCCTTTAGCCGAAACTAGTTGGGATTCTTGTTAGTATTGTTTATAACAAATCAACAAAACTGCAACATATAAAAGACACATATTATTAACCATTAAAACCATTCAAATTGTACAACATTATGTTTTTCAATTACAAATAAAATAGAAATTAGAGAGGGAATCTTTCACATAAATGCCCAAATATCCAATTTACTTCAAATGTTTAAAGAATGGTGCAAATAATAATAAAGAATCCACTTCACAAGGGTTAGATAAATTTTCTTACAAAAGTATAACAATGCTCATTGTTTGTTTGCATAGCCATATATGAAATGGCCTCAATATAGTTTTACAAAATTTGAAATAATCACTTGATATTAAAAAAATATCATCCTTGAATAGAGACAATGTGAATTTTTGCCAAGCTATACATGAAATGGTATCATATGTGCCACTCTAAAGCACCGCTTCTACTGCTCATTAACATCAAGTGCACCATACATGGTGTGGCATAAAAAATATACCACACCATTAATATTGCGTGGAATTTTTATAATTGTTATTAGTCCTCTCATAATGAGGTGCATTGAAAACATCAGTGCTCTGCACTAAATATAATACACCGATAGTAGTGCTTCAATTAAATAAGATAACCGTACATGTTATGATGTTGCTTATTAACAAAAATCACACTATCAATGGAACATTTTAAAAACTATATCACACCATTAATAGTGTGTGCGATTTTAATATTTGTTATCAATGCTCTCGTAATTAGGTACACTGGTAACATCGTTCCTCAACAAGAAATATAGTGCATCGATAGTAGTGCTTTAATAAAATTAGATAACTCTACATGGTGCGATATGAAATCAATGCACAAAAAATGAATATTTTGGGTCATTATGCAAATATGTTCCCTATCCATCGAAGACTTGAAGGAAAGGAGGAATTTGACAACTAGGTAGAATTTATTAAGAGATGGTGATACAATGATGTTATGTACTAATGCACAATTATTCTCAAGCATTGAAATTATTAAATTGAGCACATAGATCTGTGGACAAACACACAACTCACCGGATAGATCACATAATTTACTCAGTTATTGAAGAATGAAACAATGCAAAAATGGCTTGCAGCTGTGAATTATTTTCATTAATCAAAGAGTAATTAGATAATAATTACAATGAAGTACAATGGCTTAAATAGCCACATGCAATTCGAATCCACATGAGGAAATTCAAATTGATTAGACTCTACTTGACTGTAGGTAACTAAGACCTTGTCTAAATCACTGTCGGAGGACTCAATAGTTCACTGACCTTGTCTAAACCATAACCGAAGTTCATCGGAGTTCTAAAACACAACTCAAGCGTTACATTCAGTGTTGACTAAGGCTAACTAACTATGGTAGGTGAGAAATGCGCCCCTCCTGCATGCAGCCATGCAAACCTAGTGCTAACTGAATGTAGAGGACTAGAATTGAATGTAACTGACTCCTAACTTAGCTTGACTAGTCACCAACTCAACTGAACTGACCTTGGTTGGTTTCGACACTCCCAGTGGCTCCTAAATTGTAGGGATTTGTCTAGGAGGCTCCTAAACTGATGCATGAAAGTGCAATCAGTGGCAGTAGGCCTCAATTAGTGTTCCCCACACTTTAGTAACTGAAACATGTGCCCCAATTAGGCTAAGTCGACCCAATGGTGCTAGTGACTAAAAATAGACTGGATGGACTCTCAATTTAGACATGACTCCTGATTTAGACATATAACGAAATTTGGACAAGGGAGGATTAATAATCCTAACAGAAATGAATTGTAAAAACGAAAATACCAGTTGATATCTTTTTTTATTCTACCTTAGCTTAGTGCGCTCGATGTATGGTGCAACCATGCTCTTTTTCCATGGAGCGAGGGTTTGGTGGTCATTTATAGGGTTTTCAAGGTCTAGGGTTTGGCGGTTGTTTCTAAGGTTTTCAGGGTCCAGGGTTTGGCAAACATTTCTGGTTCTCCACGCTACTCTAGTGTCTGTGCTTTGTGTATTCACAACTGTTTTTACTTGGGTTTTTGTTTGGAGGGATATCGTACTAGTTGCGGTGAGCTTGCTGGTCTTGAGGGTAGTTTTAACACTTGGACTAACTACTACCCTGGGGGCTTCACCATGCACATTGTTTCTCCCTGATTTTGCGCTGTACCTAACCACCTTTTTCGATCGGGACTTGTATCTGTCACGTCGGACCGTTTGGTGGCAACTTTCATGGTTTGCGTTGGGGGCCTCATTATTAGTTTATTTGCAGATTTGATGGGTCTTGCGTTCTCTGGTTGACTTCATCGATGATAGACAAGATCACGAGACCTGCAGCTCTGTAGTGACCAGGTATTCTCCAATATTGTTGTTTTAATTATTGTTTTTAGTTCTGGGTCTTGGGGTTGGTATAAACTCCTCTACTTAGGGTTTATGGGTATTTTAAAATGTCGACCACCCCACATGGAGTTCAATTTCTCCCTAGAGAGTTAGTACCAACCATGTACAAAAAGTGGGAAGTCTATTAAGCTCTATCGGGTCTGTCGGCTAGGTTATTGGTCATACTTGCTGTTAATGCTGGAAGCTTGGTCTGTAAGTCGTCTTGTCTTTCCTTTATTGGTGTCGCCCTCCCTGGTCGTGTCTAAACCTGAGTTAAGATCTGGTGGGGGTACCCGGGTATCGGGTGTATTGTGTTGAACTTGGGACGGGGTCTTGTCTTGTTGGTTGTACCACCGGATAGCAACCCTGGTTGTGTCTATTGGGGGTTCAAGTTATGTCATCCTATGGTAACCCTATTGCCCCATCTGTGGGTGGCATGTGCTCCAATTTTTCTCGCTCCCTTCTCTCGGGTCGTGCTCACCGAAAAGCAAAGGCCCTTAAGGCACTGGAGGAGAAGCACAGATTTGTCTTGGGCCATGACGTTTTCTTAGACAAGGTAGAAACCCTATGCTGCAGAGCTCTCATTGGGAGATTAGAGTATGATTCTATGTCCAAGGAAGAGTGGGTGGAGTGGGCGACTACCTATTGGAAACCCATCATCCACTATGTACCCATAATCAACCTTCTTCCCAATAACTGGCTGGTCATTGCTTTTATTGAAGAGATAGATGCTACCCGCATCTTAGGGGCTCTTTGGACCATTTAGCAGGGGTCCCTGGTCCTCTCCCATTGGCATTCAGGGTTTGAGCCCCTCAAATAAAGGGCCATTATCTTTCACCTTTGGGTTCTTTTACCAGCCTTACCCTCCCCCCTGTGGAATAAAGATATCCTCACTGGGTTGGAAAACTCAATCGGGCACTTTGTTGCTCTGGAAAAGGATTTTCACTTGATCTTTGGCAAGAGGGTAGCTAAGGTGTTGGTAGAACTGGATATTTCAAAGGGTCTTCTTCCTGAAATTGACATTGTCTGTGGGGATAGGGTTATTACCCAAAAACTTGATTACCTAAACATGTCGTTCAGGTGTAACTACTATCATGAGACCGGTCATCTATGCAACTCTTGCACTCTTCTTTGTAGGGGCTATCCGATAGAGAAAGGGTTTGATCTTAGCTCTGGTTTTGATTCCCCCTTTCTTGAAGGTTGTTCCTCCCTTGGAGAGCCTTCGAAACCCATCCCTGACATAATTTATGTTTCCTCCTCACCTACACCTTATGAAGGTCTGTTTAAGGGAGAACTTAAATACATAGAAGATATATAAGTTTGTGCTCTTCTCTCTCGTCTGTTGGCATCTGTTACTCTCTCCCCTACTCCTAAAACCATACCTACTGCATAGCCTAAGATGGGACATCCCCCCTTCACACTAGAACACTATCCCGCCCTCCCTACTTCCTCAGCCTCTTCTCCTTCTACCTCACTTACTACGGTTTTGTCACCTGCCAACTTACAGGCCACAAGTCCTAGAGATGAACCTGCTTTTCTAGATCCCTCTCTATATTCTCTGATAAAGACCCTATCTTACCTTACACACTCCTTATGGACTCCATTCGTTTTAAAAATGTAACGATCCATAAGGCTAAGAAGCACCCTTCCGAGCCCCCTTCTGAGACAAATCACACCTGAGGTGTTGGGTTCTCCATGAATATTCAGGGTTTTAGAGGGATTTCCAAACAAAAATCCCTCAGCTCTTTGTTTTCTGACTTAAATCCTGATATGATTATGTTACAAGAGACTATATGCAATTCTTATCAATCCCTCCTTATGTTCTCAAGATTCAAGCCGGGGTGGGAGTTCTATGCCGTAGATGCCTCTAGTCTTTCTGGAGGCCTCCTTGCTGGTTGAAACCCTCTCCTGGTTCATTGCAAAGCATTCTCCTCCTTTGTTGGCATCTTTCTCAAAGCCAACATAAAAGGGATCTTTGAGATTCTCACAATTTTTAACTGCTATGGACCTTATGCACAAAGAACTATTTTTTGGAATAATATTTTGGTTGGTGGCCTTCTGGCCTTACCAAATCTACTCTTGACTAGTGACCTAAATTTTACTATATCCTCCTTTGAAGTCTGGGGTAGAAAGCTAGGAATGACCTCTTGGCTTCCTACTTCTCTCATTTGATTACTATCAACAATTTGGTTGATCTGTGCATGAACTATTCTGGCCCCACTTGGCTTCCTACTTCTCTCATTTGATTACTAGCAACAATTTGGTTGATTTGTGCATGAACTATCCTAGCCCCACTTGGAGGAATGGTCGGGTAGGGGATGCAGGAATCAAGAAAAGACTTGATCATTTTTTATCATCATCCCATATTCTCCCTAGCCTTGCTTTCTTCAGGTCTTGGGATACTCCTTTGGATGTCTCAGACCATTACCCTATTTCTCTGGACTGGGGTCAAAGACTGGTACCTCAGTGCTACCCCTTTAAATTTAGTAAGGCATGGCTCTTGGAAGATGACTTTACCCCACTTGTTGATTCTTCCTGGAAGGATCCCTTAGCTTTTGGACATTCAAACCCTCCAGATTCTCTCTCTAGGAAGTTAAGCAAACTTAAAGGTTCTGTTAAAGGCTAGGAGAGGAAGAAAATTGTGATAGGAAACAATTGCTTCTGGATATAAATGAAGAGATCACTTACATACTTTTGATGGATTATGGGATTCTGACAGCAGTCAATGCAAGCAGGGTGAAAGAACTTCAAGACAAAAAAGGTAATCTCTTGGCTCATGAGGTTACTACTTAGAGACTCAAGATCAGAATTCTTTGGTTAAAATAAAGGGATGCCAACACTAAGTTATTTCATGCTTATGCTTCAGCAAAAAGGAACTCCAATGCTATCTGGTCCCTTAAGGATAGAAATGGTAACCTGGTATCTGATGATGTGTCCCTTAAGAAGCTGAGAAAACAACATTTCAGTGATTTATTTATGGATGATAAGTCTTTAAATATTGCTAATCAACTTAAGGTAATTAGGTTGTTTCCGACATTTACTCCAAAAGAGGAGGTGAACAGTATTTTAGAGCCTGTTACCCTTCAGGAAGTAGAAGTTGTACTTAAGGGCTTCAAGAAAGATAAAAGCCCCAGGCTTGATGGTTGGCCGGTTGAGTTCTTCCTGGCCTTTTTTGACCTGATAGGTGAGGAGCTTACCTCTGCAGCAGAGCAAGCAATATTAGAAGGATTTGTCCCTGGATCCTTAAACTCTATTTTTTTGACACTGATTCCTAAGTGCGAAAAGCCCTATACCTTTGCTGATTTTTGCCCTATCTCCTTATGTAACCTTGTTTATAAGGTCATCTCTAAAATTGCTACGATCCATACTGAATAGGGCCACCTCTTCTCAACAATTTGTTTTTTTAAAGGACCAACAAATCTCTGAACCTGTAGGAATTACCTAGGAAGTTTTACACTCTATCAAACATAAGAATTCAAATGTCCTAGTACTGAAGCTAGATTTAGTCAAAGCCTTTGATAGGGTCGTTTGGACCTTTCTGAGACTCTTGCTCCTACATATAAGCATTCCTATGATTGGTGTGAACTGGATTATGGGATGTGTCACTAACTCTTGTTTTGCAGTCTTAGTAAATGGGACTCCCTCATATTTTTTCCTTGCCTCAAGGGGAATTCGTCAGGGATGTCCCTTATCACCCTTATTATTCATTCTGATTATTGAGAGCTTCAGTAGAATCATTATATATGCACAACAAAAATGATTTATTAAAGGATTCCAGTTCTCTCCTAGCCTGTCTATAACTCACTTGTTATTTGTTGATGATGTAATCCTTTTTGGGGTTGGAATTGTCCAAGAATGGGGTGCATACAAAGAAGTACTGGACTTATTCTGTTCGGCCATAGGTATGACTATCAGTTTGGAAAAATCTTCATTTCTATACCAAAATGTGGATGAAGAGACTAGAAGGAAAATTTCACAGCTTCTCCCATATAGCATGGATCCTATCAACTCAGGGTTTAAATACCCGGGGTATCATCTAAAACCTCTGTGATATCATGTATCTGATTGGCGATGGATGGTGGTGATGTTTGAAAATAAGATAAAAAACTGGACTTTTAGACTGCTCACTCTTGGAGGCAGATTAATTCTCATTAAATATGTTCTTACTAGGCTTGGGGTATACTGGTTTGCACTGGAAAGATGTCCCAGCTCTTTACTGAATGCCCTGAGGCGTATAATTTTTAACTTCTTATGGGGGAAAACATATGGTCATTATTGATTTCACTTGACAAATTGGAAATCAATTTTTTCTCCTATTGAATATGGTGGCTGGGACATTAAGAACCTAGAGTGGTTTGGAATCTCTCTCAGACTGAAGAGTTTGTGGCAAGTTTTGAAGGGGAATGGTATCTGGAGCCAAATCATTTCTCGTAATTATTTAAAGGATAGACCCTTGGAGGACTGGATCCGTGCTTGGAACTTCACTGTTAATGGTACTTCATTTTTTTGGAATGGGTTTGTTAGAATTTTGGCTTGGATTACTTGTAAGCTTGGTTGGAAGGTGGGTGATGGATTGAAAATTTGCCTCGGTGTTGATCCTGTAGCAGGTCTGGAGACTTCATATATACTTCCGGTGGACCTCAAAGAATATCTAGCTGACTATGGGATTTCTTGCCTGGCCCAGGATCAGAAACTAGACGGTCTCTCTGTAGGTTATAATGGTTGGTTATCAGCTTCTGATCTTGACCTGGGAGGACAATGGGCTGATCAGTGGACATCCTTTGTCAAAGATATTTCTCATGGTGGAATTAAGATTAGGGATGTTGAGGACTCTCTTATCTGGCTGTATGATAAGGATTCATGCAAGGTTTCGACCAAAAAAGCATTTGAACTTATTACCTCGGATTATTTGCCTCCACCTTCAGATTGTATTATCTCATAGGTATGGAATTTCAACATTCCACCAAAACTGAAGTGCTTCACTTGGTTGGTATTCTATAAGAAAATCAATACTTGGGATCATCTCTGTAATTGGGGCTGGCTCGGTCCTAACAGGTGCAACCTATGTAAGAAAGAAGCCGAGTCAATTGACCATTTATTTGTAGGCTGCTCCTTTGCTCTTGAGGTATTGCATTGCTTGGACAGTTTGGCTGATATTCAGGTAGATTGGTCAGAACTGACCCTTATAGGGAACCTTATCAGCTGGTTTGAAAAGGACAGGAAACTCTCGTATTTGCCTATTTTTTTCATCTGGAATCTTTGGAAAACTAGAAACAACCTTATATTTGAGAACAAAGAGCCAAATATAACTAGTCTCTGTCATAAGATTTTGTTTGATGTCTCATCTCATCAGGTGCCCCAAGTTAAAAGGCCAAAAGCCAGGAATATTGGAGATCCTCCATTAAAACATTTTCCCATGGCTTTCTTTGATGGATATGTGGCAGATTCAAAAGGTGGGGCGGGTGTATGTACTTGGATTAATGAACAACATTTCCTTGAAATTAAATTAGGATGCGGTCACAGCACTAATACGAGAACCGAGCTATTGGCACTCTAGGATTTACTATTCATCACAAAGATATTGGATTTCCATATCTGCATGTCTTTGGTGACTCCTCTGTGGTTATAAATTGGGAAAAGGAAGAATCCACTCTTGTTATAGTGAACCTAGAATCTTGGTGCGACAACACCAAAAAGCTGTTTTCTTCGTTCACTTTCGTGGATTTTAGCCATGTTTATAGGGAATATAATATGGGGGCTGATTCATTATCCAAGGATGGGCTTCTTATGGCTCCTGGCCATCTTACCTTTATGAAAATTTGTAAAGGTGAACTATATGGGGAAGTAAATCTCCAATTGTTTTGAGAGCTTTGCTTTGATATGATTTATGCCTATTTTTTTTGAAGTTAAGCCCCTGGGGGAGCTTGTTTTGTGGAATATGTTCATCGGTCTTATCCCTGGTCAATTTGGGAGGACTCAAGACTATCTTGGATAATGCCTCAGGGCTCATATATCTTCTTTAGAGACATTTTTTGGCTGATCGTTTTTGCAAATTGTATTACTAGAGGAACTCCCTGCAATACATTAAGCTCAGGTGGGGGTAGTAGCTGGCTCATTATGTGCTCTTCTTGCTATGTTATAGATGCCGATGTATCCTGGATTGTGGCTAGAACTACTTGATTGGTCTTGACGACTTGATGATGTAACCAATTACCTTTGATTCAATAGAATATCAAGGAATGCTTTTTTCGTTTGAAAAAAAAAACCATGCTCTTTTTCCAACGAGTACACCACTAAGTTATTATAAAAAATGATAGGGCAATGCACAATTGGTGAAGATGAGTCAGTGTTGTTATCTAAACGTAGCACATCGGGTAGTTTATGAAAGTTTTAAATAAATATCAAACTAAAATTTTGTCCACTCGTGGATTTCATTGTGTTGCATATCCATATGTATATGTGCTCTAGTGCATTTACTAATGTGAAATGCACCGATTGGTTTTTAAATAGTAATGAAATAAAAATATGAAATGCATAGGTTCGTATATTTTATTATTAAATATTTTTTCATTCTTTGGTGTTTCAAGTTTTTTTTATGCATTAATGCTCTACATGAATTATTAGGAATTGGGAATTGGTGCATTTTTTATATATCTATATCTATATCTGTATCACATTGTTTATTTATATAATATATTTATATGATTCAACACATTTCATGTCAAAATGGCTTGATGTGTTATGTCAACATGTTTCATGTCAAATGGCTTAATGTGTTATGTCAGTGGAGGCACACCAACAATTCTAGGGAGATATAAAAATAGAAATATTTTTAATTTAAGAACGAAAAGTTTAGACAATGGTGCATGCCATATTTTTATGCATTGATGCTTCATATATGGTAGTGAAATATTGAATATTTTTCATTTAGGAGCATCAATACTAAAAAAATTGATTAATCCATTGCCCGACTATTTTTACTAGCAACCTTCATTATAAACAGACAAAGGAGACATTTTTTGGGAGCTTATGCAAAAACATTCACTAGAAGGTGCTTTTACATCTGTAATATACATTAGTGTTTTTACATATGGAATACACATTAGTGATTTTATTATATAAACTTTGTACCAATGCATTATATATATATATATATACCCCTAATGCATATAAGACTATGGGGAACCTACACATATGATAGATATAAGTGCTATTGTGCTTTCAATATCTAAAATATGCATAAATACTTTGTAAATATGTTGTACTCAATAATGTGTGTTAGTATGTAGAGCACTAGAGTGCATATTTAATATGTTAGAAAATTTATGCATAATATTGATATAAGCACATAGGGGAGGCAAGTGTGGGGGGTTGCGAGGGTGGTACTCTTTGATCCTTGAGGAAAAAATGGCATGCTATGCAAGGGGAATAAACAAAACCAATAGGCAATCAAAATCCCTTTCACTAATGCAAGGAGTAAGGAGCACCAAGAAACTAAAAATAAATATTGCTTCTCATCTTCAAAGATTGAACCATCATCATTAGACACATGGTATCTCACTCTCTTCCACACTATGTTTCTCTTAACAAGATAAGTCTTGCAGATCTTCATGCTTTTGACGAGGTTGAATTCTATCATGTACTCAAAGGTCTGAAGTCCAAGTCTTATCACATGACTAACATTACATATTCCTATAAATAAACAGAATTAGAAAGAGGGGAGGATAGGGTGCTCTCTCCCCTTCCTTAAGTTCCAAACCTTTTCCTACTCAAATGATTTACATTTACTTCATTGATAGGTGGAATAGGAAGTATTGTAATCCTTAATTGTTCCTTGTTCTACCCCCTTCTCACAGAATCAAAATTTTATTACTAGGTCTTTGATGTGATACCACAATCCATGTGGTGTTTCCCACCTTGCATCCCAACTTGGATGTGTTTATGGAATGTTCATATTTGTTGTTTTGGTGCTTAAAGTTGATCTTGATGGAGCTCCACATGTAATTGGAATGAGAGCAATGCAGGCTTTAGGATTGGTCACCTGTTCACTTGACTTAGCCTATAAACACATAATTACTGAGGATAAGCAAGTAAAATGATGTTCCAAAAAATTTGAGTGTCCAAGAAGTATCTTTGTGTGTTTTAGACTAACCATTAAAGGCTTATTTGATTGAATCCATTTCTCTTAGGCTAAGAAACATTAATGGAGTTCTGAGATGATCAACTCTGAAATATTATTATGAGATCCCTGCCTCTGAGGACATACTTCTTGAGTTAGGAAACATCCACATTAAAGTTGTCGAAGCTATACATGATGAAGGTTATGATAAGTGTTTTTTTTTTTATGAATGTAGGTCGAGGAATCTCATTTTGGCCTTCCTTCCTACAGGTGGCAGGATGCCTTTGAGTTGAAATATATTGAAATGGAAGCATTTTCTGAGGCCCCTCAAGTCTTTGTGCATGGTGTCCCTGAAGTGGATTTTGCAACAAATATGTGGAAGTCAGTAAGGTTGAACACCAACATGGTAATAATATTTTTTTATTGGCTCATTGAGTTGAGTTTTTTAGTTTATTCTCTAGTGGTGGGTCCTCATATCTGTGGAAAGTGGGATCTCATGAATTGTTTTGAGTGCACCAACAATTTAATTGTAAAGGGTACCAAAATGGGACACACCAATCATTGTCTCCATTCCAAGGTACAACGACATGTCAAATACTATGGAAAAGTCAGTGATGGGTTCCAAAATGCAGTGGTCAAAGTGTTAAATAAATGGGAAGCATGGAACAAGGATTGGGAGACTAAAACACAGCCAAGGAAATTAAGGCAACCCAAAGAAAACAATTTTGATGAAATCACAAATCAAAAGGAAAAATAGAAGAATATTAATGTTGGAAGTTGATAATGAAAGATATAATTTAAAGCTTTAGGAGGAGGCAATTAAGGCCAAGGAATTATAGGAAAGAGACTTTCAATTGGAATTCGAACAGAGGCCTAGTTTCAAATATTTTAGAAACACGGTTTCTCATGAAGAATTAGTAAGCTGCCTAGGAATTATTGCAATGGAAGAAGATATCGTATAATAGAACCATGAAGCCAAGAAGCACCTTGAAAATTCCAACTTGGCCTCAATAGTAGTATTTGGAGTCCCCACACCCTTGGGAAAGTTTAAATTTCAATCATATTCTATGTTATCTAAAATTTTGTTTTTGAAAGGACAATTTGTATGGTTAGATACTAGCCATGATTTTAATTCTACAATCATAGTTTTTCCTAGGGAGAATAGGGTTAGTTCATATTAGTATTAGTACTTTTTCTCGGAAATCTATTGATATTTCCTATTTTGCATCAAATGGTTGAACAATTATGACATGTCCCTTCTGTTTTAAATCTATATGTTCTTGACAAATAAAGAAAAAACAATATAAGTGCACTAAAAAAAAACCTTCATTAGAACCTCTAACTTCCTATATTTTTTTGTTAGTGAATATCCATTAAAACCTCCACCACCAAAAGTAGAGGTTTTATATTCTTTTTTTTTGGCTTCATCTTATAACACTAAAAACATCTACTAGAAGGTATTTTCATTATAGTGAAGGAATCAATTTCATGACATGGTACCAAAAATACAAGTAAGTTCAATTTGCTAAATGGAAATTTTCAAGCTCTCCACTATATATGACAAAGGGAAGTGCAAGTTGGAAGGGATGAATTTACAAACTATGTTTCATGGTTAAGGTAAAAATATATTTGAATTAAATTTTTTGAAGTGGGTAAATGGTTTTTATAATTAATTGTAATGGAAACTTTAAAGTTTGTTTGTAAATTTTGATTAATTCATTATTAACCACTTCTTGTCTACCATATGAAATAATTTTGGTATTGAATGACTGAAATTATAACATCATGGAGGTGTGGTTTGACAATAGGAGGGTTCCCTATATGTTTTACATCACTAATGATGACATCATTTCAACATTTCACCCATTTATATTGACATATACTTTCATAATTACATAGATAACAAAGCATTTTCACACAGAGTGTTGAGGAATGAGTTTGATTGTCTAACATTTTTGTGATTTAGATTCAAAGTTTTCAAACTTCCAATTGTATAATTTTGAGTCTAAATTTTGTTCAATCAACATGGGTGAGCCTAGATGGAGATCCCCATTTTTGTTAGGCTTGACTAAGTCTTCAATGTTCTACATTAGTTGATACAATCACTTTACATCTGCATCATTGTCATCAGGCTCAACCTAAGGTTTTCCTTGGAACGAGTAGATGGGTACAATGACCTTTTTCCCTTCTTCTTTTATCTTTATTCTATCCTTTTTTATTGAGATGGATGCTTTCATTTTTATTCCCCATGGTCAACCGATGAGAGTAGGGAAGGATTTGGAACCTTCTTTTAGATCAACTACTTCAAAGCCAACTTGGGTGGCAATGCCAATTATTTTCATGTGAACATTTTTCCACACTCATTTTTGGTTCAATTAAGCCTTGGTCAGCTCCAATTCCCAAGTCATGCTTAACGATCTGTCTTATACTTGGACCATGAGCCAAAAGCATAAGAAGTGGGTCTATGAGACTCCTAACTTTAGGTATTACTATATGTAGAGATCTTGGACCTTCTTCCGTCGACTAATATTCCTTGATTAGTGTCAACGTCTCATCCTTTCTCTCAATTGGTCGAATTTCCCTCGATGTGGGTAGGCCTTTTGGTTGCTTGAACTTATCGATCGGTTTCTTCATATTCCTTTTGTTATGGAGAAAAATTATTATGTATATAATTTCTTTCCATTTTTGTCTATATTTTCTCCCTTACAATTTTCTAGATGTTACTTTTTTTCTTGTGGTTAGCCATCTAATTTTCCTCATGTCGTACTTGAGTTTTCAGTAGCTTCAATCTATTTTCATTCAATTGACTAGTATCATCTATTCACTCATTTCACATGGTTGGAGACCCCCCCATTGCAGACCCAACTTATTAATGGGTGATAGGTGTCAGTTCAACAATGATTCTTATTTGTTAAGGAAGTATTCCCACTCACATTTACTTACAAAGAACTATGAGTCTTTTTTCCTCTTTTCCCAATTTGATCTACTAGGGCTCAATATAGGTCAAGATTTGACTATGTGGCCTACTCCTTTTTTCAATTAAGAATTTATAAATTAGAGAAGGAATCATACAAAAAAATATATCATGCACGTCTTTATAGAACCTAGTATGACGTTGTTGAGAAAGGTTCTTTATTCTATGGCTTGCTCTTCGCAAAAAATGTTGGCTATATTCTCGACCCACTCATGCAAATTTCCTTGTACACCGTTACAAAGATTTTGCATCAACAATATTCATTCTATCCTTCTAGTATTATCATGAATGTTATCGAGAAATTTCTTTATTTCGTGAGGAATGGTCTCTATAAATCATTCATGAGATTTTGTAAAGAACTTTTCCTTGGCCTTTGCAAGAGCCAACTTGTTTTTCCTGGCATAATTATAAATGTAATTTGCAATTCTTTTGTTCCACCACTCTCGTATTTCCTCCTCACTCACCATTTATGTACAAATGTTCATGATTTGTCCTAGTTCGGTACTACCAACGACATAACCAATGCTGTAATATATGGGATTATTGGAAGTTACTAGTAGTGAATTATAAACAAATATTCATATACGAGAACATGCATACACAAAGAGAGAAAGAGAGAATAAGTAAGAGTAATGGACACACCGACAACAAGTCTTCTATTATATCAATATGNGAGAGAGAGAGAGAGAGAGAGAGAGAGAGAGAGAGAGAGAGAGAGAGAGAGAGAGAGAGAGAAATTAAATTTTTCATGCATATTTCAATAATTTACTAGATAATCTACGGTGTTATGATTTGATATATCTTAATCATGAAAGAGTATAATCCCTTCAATAATATGGAATGTCTAGAGTTTAAATATTGGATTTTATCAATTATACCTATTGGAAACAACTCATGAAATAATTTTTTTTACTTAGATTAAAATTGTCATGCATATTTCAATAATTTACTAGATAATCTACTATGTTATGATTTGACCTTTCTTAAACATGGAAGAGTATAAGCCCTTCATTAATGTGGAATGTCTATAATTTCAAGATTGGATTGTAACAGTTAAACCTATTGAAAATAACTCATGAAACGAAACATTTTGATTTACATTAAAATTGTCATGCATATTTCGATAATTTACTATATGTGTATTCATAACATTCTAACACACATTCCCATATAAACACAACAATGAAATAAACATCATAACATGCATTCTCATCAATAGATACCAATTACATGTATCATACATGTATGCATTCATACTTCTCAATATATGATCATTTCATAAGTCAATCATATATAACATCATAACATTGTTTCTTATCATTGCATACCAATCACACATAGAATACATGTATGCATTCATCGCCACATTTCTATATACACAATCTCTACATAAAAGCCATTGATTTTTGAGCCATAAATAATACAATTCATTGAAATAAACCACTTAATAAATCCTTTGGAACTTATAAAAGATACTAGATGTACTAATTTGTCACTACCAATGTCATAATACCATTTGAACATTAAACATTAAACATTAAACATTATGACATACTACTAAGTTGTAGATCCTTTATGAGATTCGTCTTTTACATAATAGAGGACAAATGTTAGAAGGCATTGTATCTAGGACTATTAAACGTAGCATACATGTACATATGCATTCATACACTTCTATATATATGAACACCATTTCATAACATCTTCACATGCATTCTGGTATAAATATATAACAATCAAATAAAACATCATAATATTCTTTCTTATCATTACATATACAAATTACACTACATGCACATATGCATTCATACACTTATTTATAGATGAACATCATTTCATAACATATTCACATGAATTTTGGTAAACTTATAACATTCAAATAAAACATCATTACATTTTTTCTTGCCATTGCATGCCAATTACACATAGCATACATGTATGCATTCATCATCATATTTCTATATTAAACACAATCCCTACTTAAAAGCCATTCATTTTTTAACCATAAATATACAATCCATTGAAATAAACCACTTAATAAATCCTTTGGAACTTATAAAAGATACTAGATGTACCATTTTGTCACAACCAATGTCATAAGACCAATTGAATACTAACGAAATACTAACCATTAAACATAAACATTAAGACATACAAGAAATTGTAGATAATTTATGAGATTCATATTTTACATAATAGTGGACCCAAAATGAGTATTAGGAAAATAGGAACCAGTCAAAAAATGATTAGATTGGTAGGAAACATTCAAATTACTAGCTTTAGATTGTTGATGAGATTCTTCTTTTACATAAAAGATGTTTTGTCATCTAGAAATAGTCATATATATGTTAATTAGGGAAATAGGGACTTCTCAAGAAATGACTAGATTGGTGGAATTGTATACAATAGTTCCAAAATACAAGCTTTACATCATTGATGGGATTCATCTTTTGCATAATATAGGATTGTCTACAACACTTGCAAACTACAAGCTTTAGATCGTTTATGAGATTCATATTTTGCATAATAGATGTTTTGTCATCTAGAAAGGATTGTATCTAGGGAAATTGGGGAACTAGGGACTTCTCAATACGATCTACATTGGTGGAATTGTATATAACAATTCCAAACTACAAGATTTAGATCATTGGTGAGATTCATCTTTTATATAATAGAGGATTTTCTACAAAACTTCCAAACTACAAGATTTAGATGAGATTCATATTTTTAATAAAGTACCAATGCTAGAAGGCCATGTATCTAGGACAATTAGGGAAATAGGGACTTCTCAAGAAATGACTAGATTGGTCGGATTGTGTACAACACTTCCAAACTACAAGCTTCATTATTGATGAGATTCATATTTTAATAAAGGACCAATGTTAGAAAGCATTGTATCCATGATAGACATCATGCAAAATTATGGGAAAATCATACAAAGTTTATTTTATATTAAATTTAGAAATAAAGTTCTCATCTAAAAAGAACTACAATATGTACTCAATAAATGTAAATATACAATTTCAAATAACAAATTTGAAACCCTAATCCAGACATAACTGAAGAGATGTATAAAAAACCTATGTAGTAGGAAGAACTATATAATCTCTACTCTACCCTCCTCCCCTATGTTAGCCTCTTTCTTCTCTCCTTAGTTGGAACACATTATACAACCTCACGAGATCTCTAAATAGTTCTCATTTTTTATAGGTTGTATTTAGTCGCTATTTTTACCATTAAATCGAAAAAATGGTGCTACCAATAACACACATTTTTTTCGGGGATACAATTACGAATTTTTGAAAACAAGTCACCTGATTTTTTTACTCACATTAAAAAACCAATATTTATTAGAAAATGTATAATTATTTTCAAAAAACCTTAAAAATAAAAAAAAAATATACATAAATGTTTAAAATAATGAAAATGAACAATATTTTTTTTTAAAATTATTTATTAAAATTTGAAAAGAAAACTAAGTTAAAATTTTTTAATAAAAAATGAAATTTTTATTTAAAAAATATTATTAAGTTTTTATTAAAATTTTGAAATTTTTAATTAAAAAATGATTTTTTTATTAAAAAAAATACAAATAGTTTTTTTTTTTTAAAATTAAAAAAAAAACTTATTAAAAATATAAAAAAACATAAAAAAATTAAAATTGAAAAAACTATTAAAAATATAACAAACTATGTAGAATTAAAGAAAAAACCATACCTTTCCCTCTCCCCCGCCTCCTCTACCTCCCAAGATCCCCCACTTTCCCCTCCCCTCCCTCGGCCCTCGGCCCCCTTCACCCCCATCTCTCCCCATCGACCCCATTCAGACCCCCTCCCTTCCTCGCCATGGCTTGATGGGCGCTGGGGTGGGGAAGGGAGGGGGCTAAGGGAGGAAGAGGGGGAGGGAGGGGGGCTGAGGGGGAGAGAGGTTGGGCAAGGAGGGAGGGAGGGAGGAAGGGAAGGAGAGACAAAGGAGTGGGGAGGGGCATGACATAGTTTTTCTAATTTTTTAATTGTTTGTTAATTTTATTAAAATTTTCAATAGGTTTTTAATTTTGTTAATTTTTTTAAAGATTTTAATGTTTATTTTTTTTCTTGGTTTGATTTTTTAATTTCTTAAGTATTTGTTTTAAACTTTTTAATAATAATTTTTAATAAAAATATTCATTTGTTTTTAATTATTATTATGTTTTAAAAAAATATAATATTTTTTTAACATATTTTAGTTTTTTTTAAAATCATAATATATATAGACTAGGGAAAGGGGGAAGTGATGGTGACTAAGAGGGGAGGCCTATTTTTGAAGGCCATGGATTTGAAAATGTTGTAATGGTAGCACTACTTTTCGAGTTAAAGGTTAATTTTAATTTTTTTCTACCAATGATATTGATTGTTAAGTCAGTGCTTTCAAACAAGTTATAATTTTGGTCTTTGAAAAACTTAATGTGCTAACAATAGCATTAGTTTTTTATTCAAGGGTTGATTAAAGTTATTATTAGCAACAATATGGCTTTTTAATGCAATGGTTGTATTTTTAATCTTGAATTAAAAAAGAGTGTTACATGTAGCATTACTTTTCAATTTGAAGGTTGATTTTTGTGTTTTTGACAAAAAAATAGATTTTTAAGGCCAGAGTTTTCGTTGTGAGTATAGAGTTCTCATCAGGTTGTATAATGTGTTTTTGTCTATAACACATGTATATAGCATATGTAAATGCAAATATTAAATTCAATATAATTTCAATTTTAAACTAAATTTAAATACTAAAATAAACTTATAAAAATAAAATTGAAATGAATAATAATTTGTAAATCATTGCCAATATGACTACCTCAGTACCCGTAATGTTATTATCTCTGATTTCCTAAATTTAAATTTTTTAATTAAATAAAACATTCCATGTGTAAAAGAAACTAAAATTAACAAACACTTTAAATAATCATAACTAAAAAAATTAAAACATGCTTGCATTTACTCGTGACATCCCATTGCCACCAGATGGAATATCCCCAAAAAGATGAACCTAATGGAACCTATGAACACAACCACTTTCAATTTTAGTAAATGTGTTCACATTAAGGACGATCTAAATAAATTTGTTCAATTGAACATAGAACAAGATCGAGCAATACATTTAAAACATAAATATGGATATATAAGCAAATGTACCTCTCAAAATCCTTCTTTTAAATTTACAATAGAAGAGACTTTAAAATCATGCTCGTTCAACACTCGAGAAAATTGCAATAAATGAACACTTAAAACATTCATTTTTATATATTTAAATTTGAACATAGGTCTAACAAAAAAAAATCTCATAATGAATGAAACAATTATCAATTAAATATAAAAAAAAACCTCTCCTTTTCTTTTTCACCCATGACATAGGAGGTCGAACCACCCATCACGACATTCTCTTGGCATAAGCCTTAACATATCTAGGGCTCATGGAGTCTATCTCATCATTTGTTCCATAAATAAAACTTTCATGATATCTAGATTGTGCTCTCTTTTGACTCACACCAACATCAATGCCTACAAACGACGATGTTAAACTATCTTCCATGACATTCCTAGCATCTCGACCAACTTGAGATGTAGGCTTCATCTTTGATCTTCAAGTGATAATCCTTTAAGGGAGAGATATCAAAGGAGGTGGATGTTGAGGCAATGTTGGAATAAAAAAGAACCTATTTGGTTATATGTTTGACCTCTTCCAACCCCCTAATATTTGGATGGAAGATCGGTATAATATGGCTTCATGTTTTGAAAAAAATATGCATATGCAAATCTAGCAAAATAAATAGGTACATCATGATTACATGGAAATCTACCATAGGCCACGCGGAACTGATCATACATATAATTTCCAATGGGAGGGTGCTTGAAATATTTCACCTTCAACATTGGTTGTTTTGTTTCTTCTTTAAATTTGAACTTTGAAATTGCTTGTTGTTTGGTCACCGTCTCCTCCACCTCAGGCCACTTGTCAGGACCTATCACTTCTGCCTTTTGTCTTCGCATCAAGTCAATGAAACAATATGTAGTTGGACCAAGACTATGATATACATCAATTAATTTTCCCAATGAGTGAAAAACAATCTCCAAACCTTGTATACTCTCAGCATGGAGAAACAAACTAGCAATATCACCATTCAATTTCTCATGGTGATATGTACGACATTGAAGGGTCAATTTCTTAACATCATTTTCCTAAGGAATATCCTTAAGTACATCAAAGAAATAGGCCATTATGGGAGTACAATCAACATCTTGTTCAATAGTGATCCTCATGGCTCAACCTCTGCCCCTCGCTTGAGCATTAGTAGCATGTTGATATTCACCCCCTTCCCCATTACAAGCCTTTGTAAAACCTCGGTCCTCTATAGACACAAACATAATTGTGTATAAAGACACAAACATATTGAATATGTTCATATACAATTAATGTATATTAGCATAAATAAAGTTTACACAAAACTATACAACCAAAAGGTGGTTGAGATGAAAGCTTTCCAAAGGAAGTTATGGAATAAATCTTTGTGTTCATATCATTATCCCTCTTCCTTCAATGGAGATCAAATGACCTCAGTCAATCACATGATGAATCCTATCTATTTGAGTAGATGCATATGCATAAGCACTCTCATGAGACGATCTATTCAAAGATGCCTCTAAAATGAAAAAATATTAAATTAAAAATTTTAATGTTTCATTAAAACAAAATACCCAAGCATATATGAACAACTTTACATGTGCATAAATATACATACCATATTCTTGAAACAATATGACAGATTGTTTGGATGAAGCCAACAATTTTTTATTAACAACACCAATGAGTGTTTGAGTTTATGTCCTTGCCTTTGGAGATGGCCTGGTAGCATTGGAGTTCCTGAAAGAAGAATCCAACAACTCCTTGGGCAATTACTCTTCTTTATCCATGCAGTGAAGTAGTTGGATTTTGCGTGAATATTCACATGACAATATGGGTTCATTACATCTCCAAATTTTTCATTTTTTATCTGAAGAGAAAACAATAAAAAAAAAAGTAAATCGAATTGCCAACCAATACGATATATTATGTCTATGAAATATGATATTATGTTTATGATAAAATTTTTAAATAATATGTGGAGTCTCGAAACAATTTCACCACTGTCTTCCTTTGTCTTGTAACACTCTATCAATTTTGTCATTGCTAAGGTTCTGATGATCAAATTACGTCTTTGGAATAATCACTCCAAGGAATGATATACCTTTATGTTTATGATAATATTTTTAAATAATATGTGGAGTCTAAAAAACTAATTGTTTGGAAACAATTTCACCATCATCTTCCTTTTCCTTATAACACTCTATCATTTTTGAGTTTGCTGAGATTCCATGGTAAAGATTCATGGCATCTTGTGGAGAGTCTGCAGTGAGTGAAGAGTTGACATCGATGTTTTGAGCCACACGTGGCTCATCTTCAAGACAATAGAGATGCCTGGGATGTTTGTTAATATTTCATTAAGGTATTAATACAGAACAACCCTCTTGAGATGGTGCCAACTAAGTTATTAGGTTGTTTTTAGGGTTTAAATTGTTTTTATTTTTTAGTCCGATCTATTTACCATGTATTAATTTTTAAATTTTTCTTAATAGATCTAATTATCAACAACATTTAATCTTAGAATGTTTTGAGTTATTTATTCATTTAATTTAAATGTACTTTAGTTTTAGGAATTAATATGTTGATAGTTAGTTAGTAAATTTAGTTTCTTAATTTCAAATTCTAATTTTATAATCATGATTAGGTTTAATATTATTAATAATTAGGTTTTAATTGATTTTGAGTTTTTAATTTTAAGTTTAATATTAGAGTTTTGAATAGTTAGTTAGTAAATTTAGTTTATTAATTTCAATTTTAAT
Organism: Pseudotsuga menziesii; assembly: GCA_001517045.1. Lineage (NCBI taxonomy): Eukaryota > Viridiplantae > Streptophyta > Pinopsida > Pinales > Pinaceae > Pseudotsuga > Pseudotsuga menziesii. The sequence goes on along the minus strand of LPNX011209772.1, from coordinate 337,818 downwards.
TTTATAATCATGACTAGTTTAAATATGATTAATAATTAGGTTTTAATTGTTTTTAATATTAGGGATAGTTAGTTAGTAAATTTAGTCTGTTAATTTTAATTTTAATTTTATAAGCCTGATTAGGTTTAATATTATTAATAATTAGGTTTTAATTGATTTTGAGTTTTTAATTTTAATTTATAATCATAATCATAATTTAATTTAATTTCAATTTCAATTTCAATTTAATTTAATCTCATTTTAATTTCGTATTTTTAATTATTATTTTATTTTTATTTTTGATTATAATTATAATATTTTATTTACCAATTTAATTTAATTATTATTAAGTTTAGTTAGGTTAGGTAACAAGGATCTACTGATGGTGAGGTCCTCGTCTCTGTTCAAGCAACTCAGGTTCTTAACTATCTCGATTGCCTCTCTGATTCTTCTTTTTGACCAATTATCCACCTGTGCTAATACCTGCATGTCTTCTATTTTTATTGGGTGCTTTGTGTTATGAGAGTGCTCTGCTAATGCTGACTTATGAGTTCTGTCCAGGCGGATGCCAGCATAGTGTTCTTTAATCCTAGTTTAGACATTCCCAAGTTTTGATGGTCACTTTGTATCTTTGGTATAATCATTATAAGGAATGATATACCCAATACTATGTAAGGAGTTTCGACACTATTTTGTCATTACATAAGTTATCTACAATGATTAATCTTCTTGTTCCCATTAGTTAATTATCCCTAATGAGTTATTGCTTCATGCAATTATAATTTCACCATTAGAATTCCTTAATTTTATGCTATGAAATACCACATAAATAAATCCCTACAATGAAATTTGTGAATGAGTCCCCATCACCCTTGGATTTGGTCATTCAAAATATTAAAGTCCTTGTTGTAGTTGATACTTTTCAAGAAAAGTAGAACCTCTTTATTATCATAGAGAATAACATGCCCATGTTATATAGAATGAAATAATATGTTGATCAACAATACCGAAAAATGGTTTTTGAGATTGAAGATATGATCTTTGTTGAATTGCATCCATACAAGTAGACACCTCTCTAGAAATAGGATAAGGACAAACTTTAGTTGGTAGGTTGAAGTGTCCCATGTAAAGTGCAAGAAAAAAATGGGAATATTCCATATGTTTTGAAAATTACCAACAAGGGAAGACTCCATGATGTCTTTCATATCTCCTATTTAATGAAGTTGTTTAGTGGCATGGTTTCCAAGATAAGAATTTCCTATTATAAAGGAAGAAGAAAATATCATAAGGAAAACCAATTGCACACTTGAGGTGAATGTGAGAAACCTTTGCACAAGACAAATCATAGAATACAAGATTAGGTGGAGGGGACTTCATAAAGAAGAATCGACAAGTCAATATGAAGCATTTCTAGTGGAATACATAAGTTTATAAATATTGTAGAAAAACACTCCTCTTAATCATTCATTGACAAAAAAAAATGGTTTTTTCCCTTTTTATGCTTTAAATATAAGAGCATGTTTAGTATATTTGGTTGAAGTTGTACTTTTTGGAGTAAGTAGTCCAGTGTTCAAATATTATTATCTATTCTTTAAGTGGCTTATTGATATAACACACACCTCTTTTATTTTCCCAAACTCAAAATCACTTATGAGGCCAAAAGGGAGTTCTTCAACAATAAATTAAGGCTTTATTGTTAGTCCCTGTTTTATCGTAAACTTGATGCAGTTATTTTGGAGGATAGGTATGTTGTATACCTAACCAATGTATACTTAGGGATACCCCACTAAATTGGAAATGCATTTATAAAAAAATATTATTTAAGGGTTTGATATCAATGAAAAATGATAGTTTGGCATATATAAATTTTTTATCTTCAAGTTTATGGCCATTTGAAATAAAACGTTGGCACTATTAAGCCATTCAACCTCCTTTCTTGAAATCCAATTCTCATATTTGCATTTTATAAGTCTTTATTTAAAAAAAATGTTGCTTAATAAGTTGACTTGGAATGTGTGGTTTCCATAGGTGATCTGTCTCTCTTCCAAATCCCCATTTTATGACCATTCGAAGTTCATCAATGCCTCATTTCCCTTGAGAGTTAATACTTTGTATTGTATCTTGAGAAGGAGCAACCTAGCGCACTAACCTATAGGATTTAATACTTTTGGTTTGTCCTAGAGAGCACTCATACATTGGAGTTCATATTGTGCAACATTTCAAGGTTTAAATCCATCACAGAGCGTATCAAAAAGTGGCCTAATCATAACCACACAATATCAACCCTTTAAAGAGAACATACTCTGTTTATGTCTTGGAAGAGGACAATCCTATACATCTGCATGTCTAAAGCTTTCCTCCTTTTCTTTGTGCTTATAATCTAAATCATAAAAAGGTAGCAAATCAATATCTAAAAAATAAAAAAAAACGATATAATCATTGCTTATTAATTTTTGATGTCTTACTATATTTTGAATCCTTGAAAAAATATATATTTTCAAGCCCTTAAAGTACTAGACCAATATCCATGTTTGAGTAGTAGATATAAAACTTTTGAGGTTGTTTTGGTTTGGTGGTATATTTCATGCTTATTGAGGTTCCTTCTTAATGAATAATATTTGATCCTAAATTTGACTTTAATGAATAAAACGGTGGTATTGGTGCCGCATTATAATCTTAGAATTTTGGGAGATAGTACTTTGTTTTGTGTTTCTAAAGAAGATCAACCTTACTAGATTCAAAAGAACAAGTACAAGCTATTGTCTTGATCTTTGCAAAGTCTTCAATATAATTATTTTTCTTCTGCCTTCTATGCATTATAAGTCTACTCACAAATCTTGTTATTGTTTGAAGATTGACTTTATCTTTTAATACATGAAAGAGGGTCATTCAATATACTATTATAGAGTTGGAATCCATGCTCTTACTCTTTGTGCTCTTATTCCACATGCAAATATGGTGACTATAAGTAAAAGGATAAAGGTTATCAACCAAAATTTTGCTTACTATTTGAATGCATGAAAAATAGTCCTTAAGAAAACTTCCATCAAAGGTTAATTTGGTTTCATCTTAGATACTGCTGCATCCTATATCAACTCACCCTCTAAATTTGATTTCATTATTTACTACATTTCTATTTACAACAATGAACATTAATCTAGGGGGATTGGAATTGGATTGTTATAAAGTAATATGGCGTTCAATCAAAGCACATAAACTAATTAATTCAAAGCATAGAAACCAATTTAATTACACGTGACATTCAAGGCCATCAATAAAAGAATGGGAATGCTATTTGGTTTGTTTTCGTAAATAAGTACACTAATTAAACATGTGACTGATCTTTAGAATTTGGTACATAAGTAAGTCCAACTTGCACCCTAAAATTGGTTACAAGATCCAAATTTACACCTACATTAATCCAAAATTGTTGTCGTGAACTTATATGCTACATAACTATTATAATTAAATGTGTACGCTTTTACATATCAAAAAAACATAATTAAACAAAAATGAAAATGTCTTAAACAAAGAATATCTCAACTATCCAAAATTGTTATTATGAACATATGTGCTTTTCTAAGTATGATTGAATATGTATATAGATTTACATAGTCAAAGGATACAAATAACAAAAAAAGAGATGTACATACAAGAGCCTCTAGACACAACATTGGAGGAAACACAAGTAGTAATGGGTGATATGAAACCAATTATCGTAGAACCTACAAATCTAGTTTTATTAACGTTGATAGGCAATTTTGTTTTAAAATGGGACCTGGGATTCTAAATTGAAGGGTGATGATACGTCCAATGGTCATGTCCTTTTTCAATCTCCACTGTTCGATTGCTAACTATCTAAAATTTATTTTATTATTGCAAAAACTCTGATAAAGGCTCTGGTTCGATTCCCTTCCATCCGCTTCAACATAGATTCTATACATAATAAGATCGACTTGATTGGTATTAAATTTCCCTTTTCCAATAATAGGCCATGCTATCTATGTATTATTTATGTATTAATGCATCGTTTACTATTTTAAAATTACCAGGAATAGTGAGAGGCTTTACAAGGACAAAATACTATTATTATGCCAATTTCTATAAGTAGAATTTACTAGTGTAATGCTGGGTTCTTTAAGTATAGGTTCTTTAATATGAGTGTGCTATTGTTAAGATTTTATAGTATGTTGAGCATACCTTTCGATAGGTTTCACTGTGGAGACACATGATGAACAACCCCATGTCCACCAAACAACAAACAACAAATTGAATTGTTCCATGTCCACCAAACAACAAACAACTAATTGAATTGTTCCATGTCCACCAAACAAAAAATCAAACAACTCCACATCCATTGAACAAATCCATGTCCACCTAACAACTCTGTGATGGATTGAAGGGTGGAGAAATGTGAGGACATGCAAAATGGCTGATAGTGGCAAATATATTCACAATATATAAAGTAGAAATTGTGTTAAGAATGTGTGACGATATGTTGATACGTTGTTGTTGGAGGGTGAAATGGTTAGAAAGATAAAAAGAAAACTGAAAAAGTTATGTTTTAGACATCTTGTAGACTTGATATTGTAACTAAAATAATGATTTTAGGTACAAGGTATAAAGTATCTACTAATCTTGCTTGATTTTTGTTTGTTTGTTTGAAGATTTAGTTATAATTTTGGTAGAAAGGTTATGAAGGCCTTTAGCTATATTTTCTCCATTTTCTCTTAGGCCTAACTAAAACTATACATTTACCCAAGTCATGATAAAATAACCAAATTGAGGGTTTTTTTTATAAATATTTTGAAAAAATATTGTTTTTATGTCAAAGCTATTGTGAATATTACCTTTAAAGTCAAGCATGCATTGCCAAATCGTTAAAGCAAATTTCAAGATTCATATATCTAAATCAAAAGTTATTCATGTTTGTGGTAAATGTGGGATATAGTTCTTGAATGCATCTTAACAAAAATGGATAAAGGGATGGTTAAAGGGATATACTATTGATGAAAAATAAACTCATTTTTGAACTTACCAGCCACCATAATTAATACATCATAACAATAATGGATAACTGGTTATCAATGAAAAAAAGCATACCTATTTTTAATCTTAGTAGTCGTAGTGTTATACCTCTAAATGAAACTTCTCCATCCGAGTAATGAAACCAAATGTGTCATCACACAAAAGGACATTATGGATAGAAGTATCCCTAACTTTATAAGAGGATTGGACCCTTGATACACATTGTCAACTCCAATATCAACATTTTTTGGATATGAACTCACCTTGAATATGCAAGTTTCATTATAACAACCAGCGTACCATACACAAATTTCCCATAAGCAACCTTTGTATTGATCTCAAATGTTGAATACGTGAGTTTCCTCAAGTAAACATGCATATCATTCATAAGTTTTTCTATTACAACCCACATATTTCATTAGAATTCATTAAAAATAAAAATATAACTAATCATGGGGTAGTTGGGGTCGGTTTGGCAACCTCCCTAACTTCTCTAACTATCCTAACCTCCCAACCCTTCCTCCAAATAACTATAAAAAGAGGAGAGGGAATAGAGTAGAGGGGGACCAAATTTGGAGGAAAAGTTATGCTAGAGAATTTCCATTGAGGAGAGAAGTAAAAGGGCTCAGATCTAGTTTTTTAGAGAATCTTGATCAGGCAAAGGATATGTAATGTTTCCAAAAACTCTATCAATAAAGAATGTCTTTTCCTTCCATCAATGTGTAATGCATGCTTCAATTTTTTTTGAGTATTGATCTAGATTGTTCTTTGTTTTAAATTGCAATCATTATATATTTTCATGTCTCATATGCTATAACAGTTGAAGGTGCTTTGAGGAAGGTTATTTATTTGTTGCAGGTGTTGGATATTGGGAGCTAAGGAGCATTTGGGAAAATATACCAAGCTAGGATTGAACTTTAGAACAAGGTCCACATCCTTTCTCTCTTCTTCTTTAATATATGCTCATAAAACCTTGATTGTTTGTCAGTAAACCCTTAGTATATTGGTGGCCTCAAATCTCATCCACATGATAAATTCCCTTTTTATTTGTTTTGGGGATTCTTTGATTGAAGTTTCTTTCCATTTTTTTCATTCCTGGTCCTGTGTGTGGCTTGCATTTATAAATAATCAGTCAGTCCAAGTTAAATTCTTAGTGTTCTAGTTTCATTTTTCTCTCTTTTGAATTTTTTTTTGAGGAATCCGCAGGTAGGTTATACTTATAGTCATCTAGTCTCAGAGAATACATGAGTTTTCCATATTACAACTGCATATGGTACACGTACTATCAACTGAATAGTCACAAATTTCCTGTAGATGGATAGTTGTATTCTTCTAGGACTTTATATTGAGTTTGCATTGGTATATCACTTATATAAGTCGTTGTTTGTTTATATTGCAAGCCTCCTTTAGTAGGTTAGGTTGGATTTTTGTATAGGACTTACTAGGTCTCTCCGCTTGGCATGTGATTGGTAGGAGTGTTAGTGTGACTCTGAGTTTTCAATTCTTGTTGATAGTTGGTTCCACTTACATTCTGGTTGCTTGAGTATTTAACCTAATATATTCTTCTTCCAAGATTTTGAACAACTTTGTTTTTAAAACATTTGTAGTTCGGTACAAGTAGGGTTTTGTTGAACTTTGCATGGTCTTCAAGGTTTGCGTTTATGAGGTCTGAAGTCTAAGTCTTGCTTATACTTTTGTTCATATTTCCAACTTGCATTTGTGTATATTTCACATCTTTAATTTTCATTTTGAAAAAAAAAACAATTAGGCGCATGCTAGTCTTAAGTAGACACATTTTGCATTGTTTTCAAGTTTTCAAAAGAGAAACGAAAACAAGAATTTGATTTCCAAAGTTTAGTAAGAAAATTTCATTACTTTTGAAAAAGAAAAAGAGGATTCAAATGACAATGTTAATTTGAAATATTTTGCATCATACTTTTTTTCTTTGCAGTTGAGTTAAAAACACCATAAGTTTCGTGATCATTATCTTGAGTAAAGAACAAGCCCTAAAAAGAACGCTCATACTTTAAAATGGATTAGTAACGTTTTCCTTTGTAGGGACGATGTTAGCACTCAGAATCACACCCAAGGTTATGGAAGGTGAACTCTGAGGTAACAACATAACCTTTTTAAGAAAGGGATTTGGCTTCTTCCTTTCGAGAGAGCGATCTCTCATAGTTTTTTAACAGGGCCAGATATCAAAATAAAACAAAATTCAGATTGAGTTTGTGGTTGAAACATGGCAAGCATAAATTGGGATATGGAGTCACAAATATGAATGAATTATAGAATAGTTTGCAGGGAAATAAATACAAAGGAAAGATAACACTCGGTTACAGCTAAAATGCTGTTGGTTTGGTGATAAAAGAAGAAAGATGACAGTCCATCAACACATAGAATAAAAAATATGAATTCTGCATCAATTTTGGTGGGAAAGCTTGGTGAAAACCTAGAACAATAGCCAGAGCATAACAATATGAATTATGAACTATTATACATTCATTATAGATATGAAGGAAGACATAATAGCAAGTTAAACAATAAGAAATACACAAAGGAAAGGAAATAACATACTGTAATTACGAATTGCACATGAATCTCTGCAATAGCAAACCACCTTTCGACTCTGCAATTTTATTATTGATGGATCAAAAAATGCATAACACAAAATTCTCACGGGTTCCAACTTCGTATTCCTCTATTGAGGGAATTTTTATATTATCCTAGGATCTTGAGGCCAAACTTGAAACATAGAAAAACCAGTTACAGCATGAGACTGAAAATCTTAACAAAATGATGACCTGGAGGATCCGCCATGATCATAAACCAAACAGACAAGCACGTGGGGTCATGCATGATGGACCAGTTGGAGGATTTAGACAGTAAGGAATCAACCTCGCTTGCTGATAATGAACTTTCAGAGATATTCCAGGAAACCTGCAACAATTTCATTCATGACCACAACTTTACCAGCGAAATCACTTCTGGACCGTTGATCTCACTTCAAGATTCATTCTAGGCCATTGATCTGGGGTTTGCGAAAGGTGAAAAACAGGCTGCTAGCTTCTTCGTGGTTAAATTTTATCTTTCCTCCCCCGCCTTATCCTTTCAGCCCTTTAGCTTTTTGGATCGTTGAGCTTGGGAGGGCTCATTCACAGTCGTTAATCTGAGATCAATTTGTGAAGGGCAGAAATCAGAATTCCACTTCTGCCCTTCCGCTCCCGCCTTTCATGGAAAACGAACTGCGTAAAGCGGTCTTTCAATTTTCTTCGGAGCTTGGTTTTGACATTTATGCTTTCTCCTTTTTGCTTCCGCCATTTTCTTTTTTCATCGTTGATATTGTGCGATAACTCTCTAGACTGTAGATATTGCGGATCGCAAAATGCAGGACTTCAATATTTTACGATCAATTTCTTTAATTTTTCCTCTTTTTGATATCCACCCTTTATTCTTTTTCGATTCGTTGATCTCTGGCTGAGAAACTCTGAGTTGTTGATCTGGCGGATCACGAAAATGGAAATCGGGATTCTAATTTTCCAAATAAAACTTCTTTACCCTTTCTACTTTCGACATTTTCATTCCACTCTGTCGATCTTGGGTGGGATCCTCCTTAACCGTTGATCTAGCGGGTATCAGAAATATGAACTTCATCTTTTTCAGGAACAAATATTATATCTTTCCGCTTTTTGGTAGCCTCCCTTCTTGTTATTTTTTGAAGTGTTGATCTTCAGTGGGAGCGTCCTGGGTTGTCAATCTAGCAGATATAAAAAATCGAAACTTCAACTTTTCAAGACCAAAACTTTTTTCTTTCCACTTTCCAGTGCCTTCCCTTCTTCTTTCTTTGCGCACCGTTGATTTATTCAAGATCCTGCTGAACTATCAGATCTTCATGGAATGCAGAAATTGGAACTTGAACTTTCTTATGGCCGAAACTTAGCATTTCCCACTTTCTGATCTCCGACCTTTGCACTTTTTTGCACCATTGATCTGCGCGGGAGTTTTCCAGACCGTTGGATTTGGCAGATTGCGGAAGACGGAAGTCGGACTTTACCATTTTTCACCAATGAGTTTTGTCTTTTCCATTTCCTCCTTTTCGCTTTCGCCTTTAGCAAAAAACGGAAGGTGAAAAAACCAACTCTATGACCAAATTTTGGCCCTTTTCGCTCTTCGGCCCCCAACTTTCCTTGGGTGGAAATGATTTTTTTGGCCTTTGATCTTTTCCACGGCGCATCCAGACCGTCCATTTCCTGTTATTATTCAAATAAGGGTGGATCTCTTCATCCACAAGCATTTTAAAGTCAGAAATCAGAATTTCTTATGTATTTGGTCATTCTGGATCTAAAAATGTCCTTTCAAATGCCTGTAGACCTTCATCAACAGTATTTTAAGGTTCTATGATGTGAAAAATGTCATACCTTTTTTCTCTTTATTGGCCAAACCCCTTGCCAATTACTTAGCCTAGAAATGGTGCTAACAATTGGCTCCAACTTGGGATTCTATCCTCCTTGCGAGGTAGCAAAGAACCCCGTAGACTAGGTGCCAAATCCATTGGGAGGCTCCCAACATTTCATACCTCAGACTTCTTATTCCTGTAAGTAAAAGAAAAATAGAGACATGGCTAATCCTCTAGATATTAGGGCCTTCTCTTTGGGCTTCAAATCCTTTGGATTAGTATTTGTACCGTTTGAAAAGCAAAGAAATATATACAACTATGATATAGAAATTACCTCCTCCTTTAGGACAAGTAATGTTTGAGAAACCTTCCATTGACTGGACCTCTGTTCAGTAGAGATCCATCTTGATGCTGTAAGATGAAGGCATTATCACCTCTGTATGCTACAATGATATAAGGACCCATCCACATATGATCAAACTTCCCATCATTTTCCCCTTCTCTTCATGAGGTGCATCCCATTTCAAAGCCAAATCATCAATAAGGAATTGTTCTTCCTTTACCGTCTTGTCAAAAGTGTTCTTCATCTTTTCTTGATGTATTTGCACTTCATTATAGTCTTTGTCCCTCAACTCATTCAATTCTATGATCTGATTGATTCTTCTCTGCATATGATTTGGTTCATCTTGCTGTTCTTGCAACAACTTCATGACTGGTACTCCCAAAGGTGCTAGAAAAAATACCTCAGCTCCATATACAAATTGGAATGGGGACATTCCAGTTGCCTTTTTAGTGCTGATCCTATGAGCCCACAAAGCATATTTCAGCTTTGTATGCCAAGCCCTTTTGTTATCTTCCATTAATTTTTTTGATTATCCTCACTAGACTTTTGTTAGAGAATTCTGCCAGTCCATTACCCTGTGTATAGTAAGCAGTGGAATGATTAAGGATGATATGATATTTGTGATAGAAGCTTATCATTTTCTTAGACTTGAAGGCAACTGAATTGTTTGTCATAATCCTCCTCGGTCACCCATACCTAGCCATAATATTTTCTTCAAGGAAACCCATGATCACTGCATCAGTATCCCTCCTAATGGGTATTGCTTCAATCCACTTTGTGAAATAGTCTATTGTTGTTAGGATCCATCTATGATGCCCTGAAGAGTTTGGATTTATTTCCCCAATAAAATCCAGTCCCCATTGCTGAAAAGGTGCCTTTACTGATATTGGGTTGAGAGGGAGTGAACCAACTTTCTCTTACCATAAAAGATCTGGAATTGGTGACATGTAGTGGTCTCTTTGTAGACATATGAAAACATTGAGGGCCAATAGAAACCAGCTCTCAAAATATTATTAACTGTCACTTTCCATGAATGATGCCCCCCACAGTTTCCTTTGTGAAATTATTTCATGGTCAATTGAGCTTCATTTTCCAAAAGGCAATTGAGTAGGACACTGCTAGGATCTTTCCAATAAAGGTATTCATTCAGAATACAGAACTTGGCAAATTTCAACTTTATTGACATTGCTCTTGTTTTGCTTAGTCCTGCAGGAGCCTATAAATTTTGCAACATATATACAATATCAGAATACCAAGGAGATATAGAGAATTCAGTCATTACCTGCACCCCTGTATCAAACTGATTTGAATGTCTGGTTAAGAAATTGAGTTGCAAGGATTCACAATTGGAATTTGTCATCATCTTAGCGAGTCCTTTTCCTTTATCAGTTTGGTGGGCTTGATCTCAATGTCATACTCCAATAACACAACATTGCATTTTTCTCTTTTTCCTTTTGGATCTAGATGTGTGACAATTCTCTTCATCGCATTGCTAGGAAGATAAGCAATAATATGTGAATGAAGAACATAAACCTTGAAATATTTCAAATATTTGATTAGAGCATATGCTTGTTTTACCATGATGTCATATTTCAACTCTGCATCTCTTAACACCTTACTAAATAAGGCTATAGGTTGTTCAACATTCTGACCGTTCTTTTGTAACAATACTCCAGCAATAGTGTGATAAGAAGCATAAGAAAATATCAGAAAATATTTTCTAAAATATGGACTTACCAGAACTGGGGCTTCTGTGATAGATTGTTTAATCTCCATGAAGGATCTCCTTGCATCTATTGTCCATTTTATCTCATGATCATTTTTCAACATGTTTGTCACATGCCCCAATTTTGTAAAAAATATATTATCATATTTGATTTTATTTCAAGACAATATGTTAAATTTTATGCTAAGTTGTAAATGATGACTCAACAGAGTCAAGGTTGTGAATGTAATTCTGAATATAATTATAAATAAATAAAAGTGGAGACAACAACTTGGGAGAGTTGTTAAAAGAGTGTTTACTGGTCAAGTTGGTGGAGGAGACTGGGTGGAGAGCAAATAGACAAGTGGCAGCATCCTCAAACACTTCCAATGTTGCAGGTGGAAACCTCCCTACATTTGGGGTCATGACCCCCCAAGAAAGTGGGATCAGAGCACCTGGCTCAATTAATGACAATTAACCCAAAAAGACTTAGGCAATATTAATAAAAATACCCATTGAAGAGAGCCGAGGCTGCTCATTTCAAGAAGAGAACCATTCAGGTGAATGTACTTCAGAGGATTTCATTGGGAAGGGAATTTATGGAATGTGTTTGAGGGGTAAACTACAGAAAGTGATCTAGTACAGCTTTTCAACTGAAGGATCTTACTGCTGAGTGCAAAGTTAGTACTGAGTCATTGGACTAGTATCTTGTTGCATGCTCCACTAGTTCTCAGCCAAGGAGACCATGAACAAGCTTGGGGGTCCTGAGAAGTCACTGTTTGAGCGCTCTCCAGGAGTTGGTAGGGAGGAACTACCTCCCAACGCTGTTGTTGTTCAGCTTTAAACAGGTTCTACAGTCTTTTATTTAATGTGTTAAAAGTTTATATCTGAGAATGAATGATTTATATGTTTTGTAGTGAATCGTTAAAGCTTGTAATCTTTTAGTTATTTGAATGCTGAATCTGTATTTGATGAAAAATAATCCTACCTGTGTTTTTCCACGTCTAGAATGGACCAGACTGTACTCTAGCACAGGTAGTATAGTTTAAAATAGATGAAGGATAGGAAAGAAATCTGAAATGAATAGAGTTACTTATGTTTTTTAGAGTGTTGGAATCTTTCTTTCTGTAGATAGTTGCTTCTAGAAAAGAATATTAATCTACTTAGTTAGGTTATTGTTAAAACCAGACTGTGTATTAAGAATGCTAGAAAAAGAAATAGTCATATTACTTTACTGATAGCAATGTGTTCAAGTAGGTAAGTTATTCTTTTACACAATACTTTCTTTTACAAACTATACTTCTAACCTAAAATAGAGGAAATAGAAACATCTCAGATATAATGCTTATTTATTTATGTTAAGTAAGGGCTTAAGTACGGTTCTGTTAGTTTATATCTATTACTAATATTAATAGCTAACTTAACTTGCAACTATTCGAACCCTAAGTAGGGTTTGATAACCTAGTTAAATTCTAAAGACAAATTAATTCAAGATAAGGAATATCTTAATAAAGAACTTATTTAGCTCTCACAGTATTCTTTTATTTAGAATAAAAACAACTAAGATACTTAAGTAACCTATGCTTTAAGTATTATTAACGAGGAACTGTCCTTTAACTTTTACAGACAAATTATACAGGTAAAGGAAAATGAGAAGGTCGTAACCCTTATTTCATTTCTTAGTAAGTTAGCCGAAATAATACTACTGAATGAACTAAATTAATACAAATTAGTCACAGTCTTTATAAAATAAGTGTATGCACAAAGACAAGCTTAAGTATTTATATTATATACAGATAATAATATTACATAAATAATATTATTTATAAATTAATAATTCTTTAAACAAAGGAAGGAATCTTAAAGTAAGAACCAGAGTTTAATTCATTAAACCCTAACCTGGAAATTCTTGAGTATTGAAATGGTTTAAAATTCTATTAACAGTAATCTAATCTATTTATTAACAATACAGAAATATATTTTTACAAGTTAAATAGGGTTAAAACCCTAGCTCGTAATTCTGAGTTGAAATTACTCAGTTTTCTTTAAAATATACAAAACCATTATAGTAGCAACCCAAGATAAGCAGTAAATTATTTCTTTTTATATAACCATTAAAAGAACAATTTAAATTTATTTACACAGAGATAAAATACAATTACATAAAGGAGAACAAAGTTAAGTTTAAGACAGACTGTCCTAAAATTGTTTACATTATATCCAGGAGCCCGAAGGCCGAATGTAAGTCAAATATTAACAAAGTACAAAATCTCAGTTAAGAACTGAGTATTCACATCATGCTTTGGAGTATAAACATATTTTTTACAAAACTGTAAGTTCTTCACAAATACGAGAGGAGAGCTTCACAAATTTTAGTTTAAAGCCGAAGTCACCTTGTGACAAGCAAGGGTTTTAACCAAAACAAAAGCTATAAAAAAAAAACGAAGGACAGCAACCCAATACTGGGTGCAACATGGCCTAGACTTTCCAACTGCAAGAGTCTATACAAGCAGGGGAATCCAGATTCGAAACCGGAGCTTACCGTGAATGAATCATGGAGCCATATTACAACACGATGGTAATCCTTGGAGACGAGCCAACCTGCATCATAAAGAACCCAAGTTATTTTAAAATTCAGAAAACCTTATGCGAGAAGAACAATAAAAAGCCTTAGCTCTTAATTATCATTTTCTTTACTCACCTTAATTGGAAGTGAAAGCGATGGAGCCCTGGACGAACGGTAACACCAAAACTAGCATTAAGAAGAGCTGAACCCTCATTCTTGTTGATGAAGAAGATGCCAGGACTCTGGTGTTTTCAAAACTATCTGCAGAGGTGTGGGTAAGCCTGAGCAATGGCTGCAAGGAGTCTACAAGCATGGAGTCGAATTGTCACTAACATGCAAATAGGTAAACTAAACTCCTGAACTCTGAGACGAAGGAGCTACACCGTCACATACAATAAGCTTAAGCTTCCACCAATGACAGACCATGATAGAAGGACATAGAAGAAGACACAGGCGGACCGTAAGCTATGAGCAAGGAGAAGCAATGAACTATGGCCAAGGAAAGAAATTACAGTGAAGGCAAATGATAGAACCCAACTCAAGGGAGCAAGACATGACAAACGCCAGTGAGGAAACCTCTGTAGCTATCTGCAACTCACGACCGCCATGGGAGCTTGCAGAGCGGCCCATAGGGCCAACGCAAATGACAGAGATCGAATGAGCCAAGGGTTATGGTTAAAAAATATTTAAGCAACCGGTGTATGGCCAAGAAACTTCCACGTAGTCACAAACATTATCATGATGCAGTGGGTTGACTTTCCATAGTCACATGCGTTCCATAAAAATCATTTTTATTCACCCAATGATTTCATCAAAACCGCATTATACCTTGCATAGGATTAAAATCATACTATGATCGTTAAACGCTTGGTGCATAGCTCGTTTTGGCATGGGTTGCAATGTTATTATAACGTTGACTTAACACAAATCATAACCTTATATCCTCGTGACTCCAAAAGAAATCTTACATATTTTATTGGTAGGCAATGATACGAGATTATGATAGTAATCTCATGAAAATCGTGTATTCTCTATTATAAGTTTGCACTAATAATTGACTTATGGAGACATTAAAAGGTTATATAAACATTTATCATAGTAATACAAATAATCCCTATATAGGTATTAACCCCTTTTGAATTGGTTACAACTCATCGAAGTTTATATAAAGATATCATCATTGGGATATAGGTTGTGTAATAACTAAGTTGTCATCCATAGTATTTTAAGATAAGTATGAAATCTTTGTCTTATAAACAGTTTAGTGAATAGTGTAAGAATAACCATCTAATAGTTCCAGTTCCCTTCATGGTGGTGTAAATGATTACACAGCTTTCAACTAGAGTAATTTGCATATTGTCGTTTGGGTAGGTTCATCAATATTATGCAATTGTAACACTAATAAAATCTTTTATGTCAATAAACAAATAGTTTATGTACGTTTTTAAATCTTAGAAACTAGCAAAGTTTTGATAGCAAACTATGCAATGGCGAAGTGAAATGTAAGAACATTTTCCTATGAACTCTTTTACTTAAATACAGTTCCATGAGATCTTATCTTAGATGTTGTGGCAGTTTCTCATTACTTGAAGTATAGTTTTACATTCTTACCAAATTACTAAGGTTAACATAAGATTTAAAGATTGGTTTGATAAGAGAAACACCAACTCTGGAAGTTGTTCTTAGATAGAACCAACTACAAGAAATGTAATATAGAATTGCCAGGGTATGCATCTTGAAAATAAAGAATATCAAGCAGATAAAATAAACCGTTCAGAACCAAAGGAAGTAGTACTGTTGCTACATATTCTACAAGAAGAAATACAATCATCTAAACTTCGTTTACTATAGCAACATAGGAAAACAAACTGTGTTACCTTATGGAAGTAGGTTGGATTACAACAACTTATAATCTAAGCTTATTAATTGCAAATAGAAATATTATAGGATGCTTTATAAATTTAAAGATGATACTTGGTCATTTATACCTGTAAAGTTGTAAGAACAAATAATCCATCTGCGTTAGCATAAATGCGAAGTAATCCCCGGAAATTCAAAGTAAGATTCCACCCACTGTCATAAATAGAACTCATCAGTAAACCAAATATAGAATTAATGCACAAGATAAACTTAAGATTGTGTTAATAAGAAAACTGCTGAATTAACATAATGGAGTTTATGCAATTTTAATCTATTAACTGTTTCTCTTTTTGCTAACCGTTAACTGTTAATAAAGTGCAGTCTTAGCATTTTATGTTATTTCAAAATTTTAAATTTTTGTAAAAAATTGGGGTTATGACAATGTTAGTGATATTCATCAATATCTCAACAAAATTGGGAATAAACCTTCTCAAAAAGTTTACCTGTCCAATGAATGACTGCACTTCCTTTTTGCTTCTTGGCTCTTCAACCTTTTGGATTGCACTAACTCTCTATGGATCAATCTTTATACCGTCTCTTGAAATAATGTGCCCTAACAGTTTTCCTTCCTGTAATGCAAAATTTGATTTTTTGGGGTTCAACAATATACCATACTTTTTGCATTTCACAAAGAGTTTTTCCAAGTGCTTAATGTGTTCCTTGTCAGATATTGAGTACGTAGTGATTTCATCCATGTAAACAAAAACAAATTTGTCCTTCTCCTCTGTGAAAGCAATGTCCATGGCACGCTGAAAAGTGGCCCCTGCATTCATTAAACCAAAAGGAATTTTTGCATACATAAACATACCCCATGGTGTAGTAAAAGCAGTCTTCTCTTAATCCTCAGGAAATACTTTGACCTAATTGTACCCTGAGAAAACATCCATAATTGAGATCCTTTCGGACCCCACTACTTTCTGCAAAATATGTTCCATATTTGGCAAAGGATAATTATCCTTCAAAGAGACTTTGTTGATATTTCTGAAATCTATGCAAATCCTGACTTCACCATTCTTTTTCCTTACAGGAAGCAAATTTGCAACCCATTTTGAAAACCTTAGAGTCACTATAATCTTAGCATTAAACAATTTTTTTATTTCTTTTTCAATAACTGACAGTAGCATTGGATTTATTCTTATGAGTTTTTGTCTAAAAGGTTTTTCCCCAGGTCTTATTGGGATGGTATGTTGTATGATAGAGGTATCATACTCTTTAAGGTCATCATAACTCTAGGAAAAGACATCAATGTACCTTTTCATTAGATTGATATATTCTTCCTTTTCTTTGATAAGCAGGTTTTTTGACAGTTTGATAATCTGTGGATTTTCTTCAGTTCCTATATTTCTGTCTTCAACAACATCATCAACAGGCTTCATTTTTGGATCTCTAGCAACATCATTATGATCAAATAGTTTTTCTAGGGGAATTAGGCCTTTGGGGATATAATTACTCTTGAACTGTACTATGTCCTTCCCCCCTAGTAATTTTTTTAACTTTATACCTTCAGCACTTTCCTCTTCACATCCTTCAACATCTTGGAAGTTTTCACAATTATCATTTTCACTCTCTACTTGTGTATTTACAAATTCACCAGACAATTCTAAAAATATTTTAATTTGCATGTCATCTTCAAATACCTTCCAGTATTTGGAATTATCTGGTATGGAAGGTCTGTTCACAATATCCATCTTATTCTTTCTTTGACCAGCAGTGGGAGTTTTGAATTTTCCAGCAGCAACAACTAAGGAGTCAACCACTTTGTTTTCATATCTGGGAACTACTCTGATTGTATTCTCAGTAAAATAATTACCAAACATATCCCACACTTCATTTCTATAAGCCCTCATTTTGGGATGTCTGGTTTGATAGCTGTCGTTTACCTGATTTATTACTAGCTCGGAGTCTCCCATGACTTGTACCCTTTTGGCTCCCATATCTTTCAAAGCATGCAGCCCTAACAATAAAGCTTCATACTCTACCACATTGTTAGTACATTCAAAAGTTAGCTTATATGACAGACCTTTAAAATCCTTGATAGGGGAGATAATGTACACACCAACACCAACACCAAATTTAGCCATAGACCCATCAAAATACATGGTCCAGAGACCTTCTTCTTTCTACTTCCTTTCTAAATCTTCTTGTTTCTTTGCAGACTCTTCCTCTTCCTTCACTTTAACAGGAGTTTTGGGATCACAAATAAAACCATCATTAAAGAAAATGGAAGATCCTAAGTCAGTATCAACAACATAGATAGCATGACTGTCAGTTTTGTCTTGGCTGCTAACTACATAAGGTGATCTTTTCTCACTGTATAAACTTTTATTTCCACTAGCCATAGGAGTGGTAGCATAAGACATATCCAGTTGCAAACTGTCCTTCAGTTTAGAAGTCCAAGACCTTGACAACAATACACTAAATTTTGGAGGAATGTCTGCTACAATAACATCCATCACTATAGTCTTAGATGGCATTTTTTCCAAGGTTACCACCATGTCCTTGATCAGTCCAAGACATTTTACCTTCTTGGAATCAAAAGAGTACAAATATTTATATGGTCTAGTAACTTCTAATCCCAAAATTTCTACCACTCCCTTGGGCATTAAATTATGAGAGGCACTAGAGTCTATCATAGCATTGTGCACAATCATATCATGTACATTTAAACTTAAGTAAAAAGAAGGAGCCTCTTCATCATCCACATTTTCAATTTTTGACCCAAAGACAATGGTGGGAGCATCATCAGCCACCACTAACATATTTGGTTGGAATTCTCCCTGACTCCTGACCATGTCCGTTATCTTATCTATGTATTCCCCGTTTCCTAACAACTCATTGAATGGAATGGAAACTTTCAATTTTGAGAGCTTTGTCTACAAGTTAAAAGTGAAAACAACTTTCTCTACATCCACTAGTACATGTTGCATTATTTCTTTAGTTTTTTATATTTTATTCTCTGGTTCTTTATACACCATGGGCTATTTTTGTTTTTCCATTTTCTTTTCTGTAGTCTGTTGACTACTAGAAGGTTCATTTTTATTCAACCTTCCCTTATTCACAGTAATATCTCTATTTCTCAATCTTAGCTTCCTCTGCACATCATCTATGGCATGCAGATACCCTCTTTGGTATTGCTCTAGTTATTCCTCAAAAACTTTATTATCATCTTCCTGAGAAAACATGCTATGTTCCTCCTCGGTGAGGTATATTTCAGAATCCAAATCACCGAAATGGTGAATATGATCCTCAATGTCATTAGCCTCATATTTATCTACAACATAGTTCTCAAGGAAAGGTGTACTTATTTGATGATCATCTAGGTTTCTAGGATTCCTCATATCCCTTTGTCTAATTTGTGGAGTTGGGGGAGGGGGGGTTGCCTTATGAAGTTTGGATTTCTGATCTGAGGATCATTTTTCTCTCTGTTCAATGGTTTATTTTCTACCATTAAGCCTATCCATCAAATTCTCCACTGATTTCATCATCATTTCCAATTTTAAATCATTAGAGGAAGCAACATAAGTAGAAGGCCCATCTTCTTTAATTTTCCTTTTATCAGTTTCTACTATCTGCTTTATTTTTCCACTTGCCATCATGTTGGCTTCCACCTCCAAGGCATCTTGAAACATGACAGGAAGACTTGTTGATTTTCTCTCTCTCAACAATAGAGCAAATTCACTGTCGAAGGCATCGACATAGTGGATTTTTGTAGCACCTACCAATGGTTTGATATCCGTAGGGATAGAATTATACACCCTCATAAATCTATTGGAAAATTCATGAACAGATTCAAAACCTCCCTTCTTCAGACTGTTATATTGAGAAAGCACATGCAAAGGACTTTTCTTATCATCCCACCTTTCTAAAAATGCATTTTGGAAAGCTTCAAATGTTAAAATGGATCCAACAGGTAAGTCTTTGAACCATTTCTTTGCCTCTCTTGACAAACTTAGCACAAACAACATCATCTTAACATCATCATCATTGGCCATCTCCAGGTCTACAAAATCATCCAACCTATCAACATGCTATCTGGATGTGAAATTTCCCTCCCCATCATAGAATGGAATTCTCTGGGAATAATCTTAAGGAAGGTCATGCAACACAACAGGTAAGGCCAATGGGGCAAATCTAGCAGCCATCTGTCTAGGTGGATTTGGAATAGGAGGAGGATCTTGAAAGGCTGGAGGGGTTTGAACACCTGGTAGGATGTAAGGCTGGAAAATTTAAACCACAGGGTTTCTTTCTTCAGATTTCATAGAGTTATGAAGGTTGCACCAAAGAGAATCAAGAAGGTAAGATTCTAACCTACTGGTGTTAATATTAGTTCGCTTCAAACCAGACTCAGATTTAGAATTCACTAAGGACCTTTGAATGTTTATTTCCTACCTAAATATTGAATGCTTTGAAATTATTGAGAAGACGATGCACCAAATTGAGAAATATTTATTTGTTCTTTTCCCTTACTCCTAAGCAAAATTTTTGGATTATCCACACTTAATAGTATTGCAGTGTTAGGGTTACCTCTTCTATGTGACCTCCTAAGAGCCAGGATGCCTTCTGAAATTTTCTCAGATTCAATGTGGAGTCACCAGGGAAAATTACACAACCTTATTCAATAGTAGAAGTCTCTGTTTTCCCACAGAAACCTTTCTTCTTGGAATCTTTTTCGTTTTCCCCAGGGATGTTTTGCACTTTCGTCCCCCAAAACGGTGCTAATTTGTTAGCACTCAGAATCACACCCAAGATTGTGGAAGGTGAACTCCGAGGTAACAACATAACCTCTTTAAGAAATGGAGCTGGATTCTTCCTTTCTAGAGAGGGATCTCTCATAGATTTTTAACAGGGCCATATATCAAAATAAAACAAAATTTAGATTGAGTTTGTGGTTGAAATAGGGCAAGCATAAATTGGGCTATGGAGTCACAAATGCAAATGAATTACAGAACAGTTTGCATGGAAAGAACTAAAAAGGAAAGATAAATCTCAATTACAGTCAAAATGCTATTGTTATGGTGATAAAAGAAGAAAGATGACAATCCATCAACACAGAGCATCAGAAAGATGAATTTTGCATCAATTTTGGTGGGAAAACTTGGTGAAAACCTAGAAGAATATCCATAGCATAACAATATGAATTCTTAACTATTATACACTCATTCTAGATCTGAAGGAAGACATAATGGCAGGTTAAAAAACAAGACATACACAGAGGAAAGGAAATAACAGACTGTAATTACGAATTTCACATGAATCTCTGTAATAACAAACCAGCATTCGGCTCTGCAATTTTATTATTGATAGATCACAAAATGCATAACACAAAATTCTCACGGGTTCCAAACTCGTCTTCTTCTATTGAGGGAATATTTATAGTATCCTAGGCTCTCGATACCAACCTCGAAACAGAGCAAAAATAGTTACAACATGATACTGAAAATATTAACAAAATGATGACCTGGCGGATTCTCCATGATCATAAACCAAACACACAAGAATGCGGGGTCACGCATCATGGATTAGTTGGAGGATTTTTATAGCAAGGAATCAAGCTTTCTTGCTGACAATGAAATTTCAGAGCTCTTCCGGGAAACCTGCAACAATTTCATTCATGGCCGCATCTTTTCTAACGAAATCGCTTCTAGACCGTTGATCTAACTTCAAGATTAATTATGGGCTGTCGATCTGGGGTTTGTGGAAGGAAGAAGACAAGATGCTAGCTTCTTCGTGGTTAAATTTGACCTTTCCTCCCCCACCTTATCCTTTCCACCCTTTAGTTTTCTGCACCATCGATCTTGGGCGTGCTCATTCACAGCCATTGATTTGAGATCAATCTGTGGAGGGCAGAAATTGGAATTCCAAAATTTCACAACATAAATTTTATATTTTTGTCTCTACCTTTCCACTTCTGTCCTTCTACTTTCTCCTTTCATGGAAAATGGATTGCGGAAAGGGGTCTTTCAATTTTCTTCGGAGCTTGGTTTTGACCTTTCCACTTTCGCCATTTTCTTTCTGTATAGTCGATCTTGTGCGGGAACTCTCTAGACCATAGATCTTGTTGATCGCGAAATAAGGCACTTCAATCTTTCATGATCAATTTCTTTAAGTTTTTCGCTTTTTGATGTCTGCCCTTTATTTTTTCCTGAGCCGCTGATCTCTAGCGGAGAAACTCTGAGCCGTCGATTTGGCGGATCGTGAAAAATGGAAATCGGGATTCTAATTTTCCAAATCAAACTTCTTTTCCCCTTCCACTTTTGCCTTTCTGCTTCCGGCATTTTCATTTTGCACCATCGATCTTGGGCGGGATCCTTCTGAACCGTCGATCTGGCGGGTATCGAAAATCAGAACTTCACCTTTTTCATGATCAAATCTTATATATTTCCACTTTCTGGTATCCACCCTTCTTGTTCTTTTTTGAATTGTTGATGTTTAGCGGGAGCGTCTTGGGTCGTCGATCTGGAGGATACCGAAAATCAGAACTTCAGCTTTTCAAGACCAAAACTTTTGCCTTTCCGCTTTTCGGTACCCTCCCTTCTTCTTTCTTTGCGCACTATTGATCTATGCAGGAGCCCCCTGAACCGTCAGATCATCACAAAATGCAGAAATCGAGACTTGAACTTTCTTATGGTTGAAACTTAACGTTTCCTGCTTTTCGATCTCCGACCTTTGCACTATTCTGCGCCGTTGTCTGCGCGGGAGTTTTTTAGACCATTGGATCTGGCAGATTACGAAAGGAGAAAGTCAGTCTTTACCATTTTTCACCAATGCATTTTGTATTTTCCATTTCTGCCTTTTCGCTTCCTCCTTCAGTGGAAAACAAAAGGTGGAAAAACCAACTTTATGACCAAATTTTGGCCCTTTCCGCTCTTTCGCCCCCGAATTTCCTTGGGAGAAAATGATTTTCTGGCCTTTGATATTTTCCACGACGCATCTAGACTGTCCATTTCCTATTATTATTCAACTAAGGGCGGATCTCTTTATCCACAAGCATTTTAAAGTCGAAAATCAGAATTTATTATGTATTTGGTCATTCCAGATCTGAAAATGCCCTTTCAAATGCTTGCAGACCTTCATCAATAGTCTTTTAAGGTTCTATTCTATGAAAATTTTCATACCTTTTTTTTATCATTATTGGCCAAACCCCTTGGCAATTACTTATCCCAGAAATGGTGCTAACAGACGACACCAACTAGCTTAGAATAGGGTTTTGGATTAGGGTTATCTATAACTATCCAAAACCATTGAAACTCAAACATAGTGGCCTGTCACTTAGGAAATCCACTTTTACAAAAAGGTAAACTGGAAAGCTCCTCTAACATAAGATTCAAGTCCAAGGTCGTGCAGATATTGGGTTGTGGAGATACCCCTCTAGCACTCAGTTGAGCATACACTGAGACTGTTGTGCGTTTGGGGATTCATTCAATACCCCTCTTAGCCTCGTGTGGTGTCAGTGTTGTATGGATTCCAGGGTTTATTACCATGCCCATGCACATCAGTCAGACCGACGACTGTTCCACTGGAAATTTCTTGTAGATTTGGTAGCCTTAGTATCTTGACCTAGGATTCTTACACAGGTGAGGGTGGATGGATATTTCCACTGTACCTAGGACAGACATGGGAGGAAACCCTGTGCAATAATTTGGAAAGGTGGCTGGTGATTCAACCGCTTTCTCCCAGAAAACTTGTATCGATACCCCAGATAACTGTTCTTCGACTCTTCACTGCTCTATTATGGGCCGTCCATTCTAGACGTTCCTTTAGAAGGTATATATTCACCTGCCTGGTTGTGATACTTAGGAAAATATTATAGTGGTGTGATTTTTGGTTTTCTTGTGATATAGTTTGGGATTTAGGTGTATGTAAATAAAGTCTTTAGCTATGCAGGATTACCATCCTCGCAGGTCAAGATGGGTGCAAATCCTTCCTCCACTTACAACTGTGGAGCCTCCACCGCCACCTCGAAGGCCAAGAATTAACACAAGTGGTTCATTTGAATCTACTGGTATTAGTGAAAGTATAAGAGAACCTGAACTAAGATATAGTCATCCTGATATTCTGTCTGTTGAGATCGAAGACTTGCAAGCTAAATAGTTTGTGAGGAATTATAACTAACCTCTCACTGATTTAGATGATCCAGTATTTGTACAAATTAGACCGTTCAGTCAACCTAGGATTGGTGTCTCGTTAATTTTTTCATGTCGAATATAAGAGAATGATCAGGGGATATCTATACCCCTACATGAACCATGTCATCCACTGGAGTATCTACTCCACATGTGAGTGTACCATTGTTAAACATACCCACTGCACCAACAGTTTCACTAAAATTTACTTCACCAACCCCATTGTTTTTGAGTACTAGAGTGGTTAGTCCTTCAGTACCCATGAACACTGCAACTGGTCCATCTAATGTGGTGGTCACTGGGATACCCAATGTACCTTGTACATCCTCTCCTTTATTCAAAAAATTTCAAAGTAACCCTAGTGGTTCTACTTCTTTTGTTCAAGGGTATTCTTGGCATGGAGGATATATCCCTCCATCCTCTCCACATGTAGGTCCTATACCTACTTATTCAGGCCTGTCTTATAGAATTTAGAATCCTTTCTCATGATTCAACTTTAAAACTACAAGTTAGGTTTCAACCGCACCAGTCGAAAGCTATGTTTTTTCACTATTCGGTGGAAGAACTACAACTACAGTGTCTACAACACTTGTCTTGGTCGAAACTAGTCAAACCCAACATAGCACACCTCAGGTTAGAAATCCCTTGGCTTTTTTGTGGAATCCATTCCAAAACATTGTTACTAGTTCATAGCCGATGGCTGGGGGCAACCACAACCAACCTTATAGGACATTGGTGTGGTAAATTTCTCACACCAAGTTCCTCAATATTAAACTTCGGTTAGGGATAGACTCCCTTTTTTGGAAAAATTAAACTTTCTAGATCTTTCAAAACTAATGAACTACCTTGTGCACCACAACCTGACTTGGACACAAGTTCCCATTAAACTACCTTCAAATATTCCAAAATTTGAAGGGAAAACTAGAGAAGATCCTGGTGACCATGTGATGACATTTCATCTATGGTGCTCCTCGAACTCCTTGAATGACGATTCTATTCAGTTGAGGATTTTTCAAAGGACCTTGACTAGTGGAGCAACCAAATGGTACACTAAACTTCCATCTACTGCTTATGGCATTTTTCTTGATCTAGCCACAATTTTTCTCAATCACTTTCAACTTCCTGTTTGGTATGATGCCGATACATACCTTTTTTGACCTTTCGATAGAATAAGGCCACTCACATTTCTAATCACATTCAGGAGTGGAGAAGAAGAAAGAGGATGATTAAAGCCAATATTCCTCCTTAGTTTTTGTTGGAATGGTTTTTGAAATCCCTATTACCATATATTTAGAAAGATGTTTCGACTTCAGGAGTGAATTCATATGATGAATCCATTCTCGGGGCACAACAACTTGACCTGATTTATGCTTAGTCTAGGATCCTCTATGAGATTAAACCTGATGCGTTAAGGTATAATATGGAATTTGTGAAACCTAATCCTGCATCACATGTAGATGGCATTGTATCTTTCATTGAATCACCTACCATGGAATCACTAGCAAATAAAATACATGAACTATCAGTGAAGCAATCTATGATAGATGCAGTAAATGATGCCACTCCTTCCCATCATAATGCAAACGTTTATAATTCACAATCCACCCAAAAGGGCACTCAACATTCTAGTGGGAAGAAAAACAAAGGGAAGAAGGGGGAGGGAAATTAAAATTAAAAAAACCCACGAATAATGTTGAGGGGGGGAATAAAGAGAAGAAAAAAGTGAATTTTCCCTCTAAGCTTTGCCAGGAATACCACTTGACTTACCAATGTCCCTTGATGGAAAAATCTCAGAAGTTGTTGAAGCAACAACCTGCTGTCCTCAAGGACCCTTTCCCACAGGGACAAAATGCAACTTCAAGTGATACGAAGAATGTCAGGGGCACTCAGAATACTCCCCCTGCTGATCAATCACACATTAATATGGTTTGATCCCACACTTCATTGCAAACCAGAGCCAAAAATCTGAATCTGAGTCTTCGCAAAAAGATAAGCAACCTACTGAATCATCATCCCCACCTTCGATTGAAAAACAACTGAACCTAAGTCGAAGATACCGAAAGGTGTCTTCAAGAAGACATTTCAAAACCATAATGCGAGGGTTTCTCCCAACTATTTGGTTATTGAGGAATTGGAACAAATGCCTTGTTCTATGTCCACCTTAGAAGTGTTACAAAGTTGTCCTTCATAGTGTAATGCATTTTTGGAAGCTATTAGTAGTTCAAATTCTGCGGGCTTAATAGCCAAGTTTGATTTATCCGATGTCAAACCTTGCTTGCCTTACCATGTATCCTTTAAAATATAAGTAGTCCATGGTGGTAAGACCATCAGACGAATAGTTATAGATGAAGGTGCATCCACCTGTGTAATGGATATTTCGTGTTGGAAAGCACTGGGATCCCCTAATTTGGTCCCATCGAACACCTTGTTGATCACTTTCAAAGGAAAGGTATTTCTGTTTGCATGGTATCCTGCCTTCTTTTGACATAGAATTGGTAGGGAAAACAATTTCAGTAGAAGTAGATGTTGTTGACAGTCATTAGGACTATAATTTACTCTTGGGTAGGGGTTGGACCTATGCCATGTGTTCTATTCCATCGTTAGTCTTCCGAGTCCTCATTTTCCCTCATGAAGGGAATATAGTGACCATTGATCAACTGTCCTATACCCAAAAGAGTCGCATAGACACATTGGATTCCAATGTACCTTTTATTGATTAAACGCGCCCAACGAATGAAAGTTTAGGAGCTGGGATGTACACGTCGCTTATGGGAACTTTTGACTTTTCCGCTCCCAAAAAATTTCTAGGAACAATTAGTGTAGGGAAGACTATTTGTACAATTGTATATAGAACTGATCCATGGGTCCTCCCTTCACAATCTAAACCCGATGTGCCCTTATCAACAGTAGAAGTATCCTACCAAGCTATATACGATGTTGGTGCTAATTCCATCTCGACTCCTTCCATCTTAGAGGAGCCAGAGGAATCTTACTTGCCCGTGTGGGTAATGAAATTGACGTATTCATATGATTGCTTGGACATGGTTTTACCATCCAATGAGGCTATACTGAATGCCATGATAGGACCCGATAAAATATCTGAAGATTTGCATCATAAATCATATTTCCTGCCAGAGCTAAGCATAATTGAAAACTCCAAGTTCCATGTTAGACTGAGTGAAGGTGTTGACCAACCTATAAATCCTCTGCTTAAGGAAGGATTGTTCACCGAATGGAACATGGAAAAAATTTATGCAACCATACCAATCAAGATATCCACCAAACCCGACATCATAGAAAATGTCTATATTGGAGCAAATTCTTTACTTGAAGAAATTGGCATTTACATAACCCTGTTTAAGGAATTCCACGATGTGTTTTCCTAGTCTTACGAGGAGATGCAAAGAATTGACCCATATATTTTGGAACATGAAATAAGAACGTACCCCAATGTTAAACATGTTCGAAAAAATCTACGTCCTGTGATCCTGTGGAAAGCAGTGGCCGTCAAGGTTGAAGTTGAAAAACTATTAAAGGTTGGTTTCATATATCCCATTGCTTTAACGGAATGGGTATCTAACCTAGTTCCAATGGATAAAAAACAAGGAACTATACATGTTTGTACTGACTTAAGAGACCTAAATAAGGCATGTCCTAAATATAACTACCCTAAACTGTTTATAGATTAAATAATCGACACGTGCGGAGGAAGCGAAGCCTTTTCTTTCATATATGGTTTCTAGAAATACAATCAAATTCAAATTAAACCTAAGAACCAACGTAAGATTGCCTTTATCTTCCCCTAGGGTACTTTTGCGTATAAAAATATGTCGTTTGGCTTAAAGAATGTCGGAGCTACCTTCCAACGGGCTATGAGTTTTTCTTTTCACGACATAAAGCACATTGTCAAACCTTGCTTAGATAACCTTTCGGCTCACTCCCGAAAGGGAAAAGATCATCCATGTCATCTTCGTTTGGTATTTGAAAGATTTCGACACTATAAGATTTGCTAAAATCCCCATAAGTGTGTCTTCTGTGTCGAGTAAGGATGGCTACTAGGTTTCACTGTTTCCAACAAAGGTATTAGGGTTGATCCTTTGAAATTGAGGTGATTGTTAATCTACATCCTCCTCGAACTGTTTGACAACTTCAAAGCCTACAAGGAAAGTCTAACTTTATTAGACATTTTATAGTGAATTATGCCAAGATAACAAAGGGTTTCATGTGATTTCTTAAACAAGACACTCCATTTATATGGGATGAAGCTACCCAACAGTCATTCGAGGCATTAAATAAAGTATTATTATCAAATCCTCTATTGCGTCCACCATATTATATGAAGGACTTTATATTGTATATGGCTGCATCCAAATCTACAGTAGGTGTAGTGTTGGTTTAGGAAGACGATGGAGAATGTCATCTATTATCTTAGATGTGCTTTGGTCGGGCATGAACTAATATATTCCAATGCCGAGAAGTTGGATTTGGTGGCAGTGTATGTCATTCAAAGTTTGTGTCATTATATCTTACTTAGGACAACTATTGTAGTAGCAGATGTAGATACGTTTCAATATGTTTTATCCCAACGAATAATCAGGGGAAAATTTAATAAATGGATTGTCATACTCCAAGAGTTTGACTTAGATTTTCATTTTGCAAAATCGATAAAGTACTTAGTATTCGCAGAACTCATATTTGAGTACTCAAGTTATGAAAGTACAATGATAGAAGATGAATCATTTCATGATGATCACATCTTCTTTCTCTCAACTGCCGATCCTTGGTATCGAGATATTTTGATATATCTATAGACTTTGAAGTTTTCGACAACCTTCTCACGAGAAGACCAATGGAAATTATGAGTAAATGAAAAAAATACCTCATTATCGGGGATACATTGTATACAAGAGGGGTAGATTCTATTCTACGTCGTTTCCTCACTCATGAGAAGGTGGAGTTTGTCCTAAATTATTCTCATAGAGGAGCATGTGGGGGTCATTTATTTTGGTTAGCAATGACCCGTAAAATATTGCATGCCGATTATTTTTGTCCCTCCATCTTTAAATATTGTGCGGAAATTGTGAAACGTTGTCATCCCTGTCAGCTTTACACCAGAAATATGCAGTCACATCCTGGTCCACTATACCTCATCATCGTAGTAGGGCCCTTCACCAAGTTGGGGGTATTTTTCATGACCTGCAACCCCGTATCTACTAGGGGGCACAAATACATCATTGTCGATGTAGACTACTTTACTAAGTGGTAAGAGGCAATGCCTACCTTCAAAGCTGATGGTGAGACTACAACATATTTATTATTCAATCAAATCATTGCTATATTTTGTATCCCAAAATAGATTTTCATGGACCGTGGAGGTCACTTCCAAAACAAGATGATGACCGAATTGACTACTTTGCTTGGGTTTAAACAAGATCACTCATCTTATTTTTACCCACAGGTGAATGGACAAGTAGAAGTCATAAATAAAAATTTTAAAACCATTCTAAAGTGGACCATTAATGCAAGCATATCAAATTGTCATATCATGTTGTATCCCACATTTTGGGCATATTGAACGACAATAAATACTTCCACATGGTTCTCTCGTTTCCGACTCGTTCACGGGGTGGAAGCAGTTAAACTAATAGAATGCAAAATCCCATCGTTAAAAATCGCAATGCATTTGCTACTTGATACTTCTAACATAGAATAATGTTTGTTGCATCTAGAACATGTAGATTAACAATGCAGAGATGCACTTACAACACATGAGGCACATAAACAACAGGTAAAAAACCAGTACAACAAAGCTGTAAAAACTAAGGTTTTCTCTGAAGGAGAAATTGTATTGGTTTATTACTAGGACAAGGAACCCTTGGGGGAAGTAAAGTTCAATTCAATGTGATTAGTTCCGTATATCATGTCCAAATTCTTAAATAAGGATGCTTATGAATTGGTAGACTACGATGGCAACAAGCTGCCCGAGCCCCGAAACGGGCTCTACCTGAAAAAGTATTACGCTTAGGCTATATGATTTTTCTTATATATATTTGTATAACTTTGTAAATAGTTATCGATTGTAAATCTAGAATTGTTTCATATGTCCATGTGTTAAATTATTGAACCATTGATCTACAGGAAAATGAGAGCAATTGAGAGGTGGAATATCAAGAACAATGTACACTGAACAAGACAAATTTGAGATAAATATGATAATAATTGATCAGTTAATTACAAAATTAATCTTCATTATTAATCAATAATACAATTATTATACAATAAATAGAATTAGAATTCCATGGATAGGATTCAAATATACCAGCTTAAGTTGACTGAATAACTAACTAAAGCTGACTCAATAGCTAACTAGGTGTGTCTAAATCACTGCCAGAGCTCACTAGTCTAACTCCATATGTAAAAATTAGTATACAATCAGTTAAATGACGAGGTAGGTGGAAAAAGGTGCCACTCCCCATGAATGCATGCAAAACTGGTTCTAGCTTAACTGAAAGTGATCTTACTGATTATAACTGGAGGTTGAGTCAACATAACTACTTACCTACCACAACCAACTGTTGGAGGCTGCTGGTGACACTCATACTGGGATCCTATAATGTAGGGATTGATATCAGAGGCACATTAAATCATGCATGCACATGTAGTAAGTGGAAGTTAACCTATATATGCGTTCCCCACACTCTAGTACAGTAATAATGTCTCCCTAAGTTAGGAAAGATGATTAATTATAATATATTTGGTAAAGGGAGGATTAATTAATCCTAACACCCCCCCATAATCCTAACTTGGACAACTTTGGGCCTTGGAAACTAGGCCAAAANTAAAAGAAATAAAATATTTCTTAATAAAATAAGGAAAATGGGGAATACCTCATGGGAATCCCCCCCCCCCCTTAAAATAAGTAGGAATTAGGAAACTTTGCTCCAATCTGTAGAATCTTGGCTCTCCTATGCATCAACATCTGGGACTATGCATGTGAAACTCTCCAAACTAAATGATTATGTCTAGAGGAATTTTCCTCTTTGGAATAAGAGGAATATGCTCAACTGAATCAGGAACATAGACAATGAAAACTGGACCCATGTAGAGCAACTGAGATCAACTGATGACAGAGAAAAAGTGCTTGATAATTCAAACCATGTGAGTTAAACCCAAGCAATTGATATGTTGCATCCTTGAACATCGAACCATGTGAGATAAAATCAGCTCCAAGTGTTAGGAGCAAGTGTCCAGGCGAATGCATGATGTCTCCATCTTTACCAATACTATGAGGAGATAAGGATGTGATCAAGTAGAAATGTAGAGAAGTCCCGGGACCATGGAGAGTAAATGATTGAGCTCCATAATCTGATGTAGCTTCTAAAATATCCAATGATTCACAAAATATAATATCAACAAACTCATGAGAGAAAACCAACATCGAATCCCCAGTAGCAATTTTGAAAGAGACTTGAGATACTTGAATTTTCACACCAAAGTTGATGAGAACGACTACAAGCATGACTTGAGGCTATTGAAACTTAAAATTTGAACCAAATAAGGTCATATCAGATCCAAATAAGGTCATATCAGATCCAAGAGTGTGGACCAAAGGTTCCAAGTGCTCCACTGAGATGGTAGATGCACAATGTTCTCCTTTTTCAACAAAACTCTGAGTATTGGTCAAGCAATCATGTAGGAATTTGTTGGAAGCTCTAGATCAATGAGATTGAATGGATCACTCCTAAAATATGATATCTCTTCCAAAACATCCAAAGTATTACTTTTTGACACACCAACAACAACATTAGAGAGAGAGAAATCGAATTCCTCTTCATTTTCTGAAGCAATCACTGACAAACTTTGTACAAAATTTAAAATAGAAAAATCACTGGAGAATGCCTGAGTATAATGGAGGGAGAGTTTTTATTCAATAAAAAAGATTCAAATGTGTTCTTCTGGATCAACTATATGAGAATATGAGATATTAGAGATCTCATAAACTTTCGTAGCAACAAGAGAAGGAGTCGCTCCAAGGAGACTTTCTTCAATTCAAATGGACCTTGTTGAAGATTCTAATTCTTCTTCATCTTGAACCACTTAATTTGAGAGAATAGAGGTCGAGAATTTTGAAGAAATAAATCTTATGGTGTTGGGTGTTCTCTCCAAATTTCTATAACGATCCTCGTTGTGCTTGCCAAAGGTTCCATTCAATTATGTCTAGAGATCTTTTGAGTATTCAACATAATCAATAAGGTAGTGCAAGCTTGGAGAAAAAACCAGACATATTGTTCCAAAATCTCTATCATTGTCATTTATATGGTCATTATCATCTTCATAAGAATCTTTACTAAGTCCAATAGATACCTCATATATACCTTGTCTGTTTAGAGATGAAATCATCTTCAATTTCCATTCTGAATATCTTGTGAATGGAGTAAGAAGAGGAACCGATAATCTTGAATCCATATTGAAGTTCTACCTACAAAATATCACTGCAAAACAAAAAAAATTGTAATTGTATATCAGTTCAAGCCTTTCCACCTTGACATGTACACTTTCTCATAGTTTGTCACAATTGGATGGACTTCTCTGGACATAATCCAGAGGGAGCAAGGCTATCATTCCAAGATTTATGTGGAAACTTAGCTGCTTCTAGTGTACAATGGACATAAGATAAGACTTGCTGCTAGCATGAACAAGGATCTGATACCATGTTAAATTATTGAACAATTGATCTACAGGAAAATGAGAGCAATTGAGAGGTGGAATTGTGCAGTGGAATATCAAGAACAATGTACACTGAAAAAGACAAATTTGATAAGATTTGACCAGTTAATTACAACATTAATATTCATTATTAATCAATAATACAATAATTATACAATAAATATAAATAGAATGCCATGGATAGGATTTGAATCTACAATCTCAAGCGGACTGAATAGCTAACTAAAGCTGATTCAATAACTAAGTAGGTGTGTCTAAATCATTGTTGGAGCTCACTAGTCTAACTCCAGATGTCTAAATTAGTCTACAATAAGTTAACTAATGAGGTAGGTGGAAAAAGGAGCCACTCCCCATGCATGCATGCAAAACTGGCGCTAGCTTAATTGAAAGTGATCTAACTGATTGTAACTAGAGGTTGACTTAGAATAACTACTTACCTACCACAACCAACTACTGGAGGTTGCTAGTGGCACTCAAACTGGGCTCTTATAATGTAGGGTTTGATCTCAGAGGCACATTAAATCATGCATACACATGCAGTAAGTTGCAGTTAACCTCTATATGTGATCACCACACTCGAGTACAATAATAATGTCTCCCTAAGTTAGGAAAGATGATCAATTAGACTATATTTGGTCAAGGGAGGATTAATTAATCCTAACACCATGGAGAGGTTCATAGGATTCACTGATGGTGCAATCTATTACACTTGCAACCTGGCTTCAGCTGCTTGGGTAACCTATGCACCCACATGAAAACTAGTTGCTTCGATAGGTACTTGTTTAGGTCCTACAACTAATAATATGGCTGAGTATAGTGGTGTCATTGATCTACTAAGGGATAGTCTTTCCAAGACCATGTTATGATACCACTGTAATGCCCCTTCTTGCAATTTTTGGAGAAATGCACAAATTGGGAAAAATTGGGTTTAGCTAGTTATGACTCTATAGGGTTCCAACTTTCACCAAATGGTTCTGAATTATAGTTATAGCATCAACATGGGAGTTAAATACATGAAAACTAGTGATTTAATAACATGGAGTTGCAAGAGTTTCACATATGTATTTCTTGGATTTCGACCCACAGAGCATAGAGACATGAAATTACAGAGTAAAAAATCATATATGTCTATTACAACATCATTAAACTCAGATAACATCGCTCATACAAATATGATATAAAAATACTTTAGGATTGAAGCCAAAATCCATGAAAACTAGTGATACAATGGCATGAGAATGCAAACTTTTCACACAGGAGTTTCTTGGATTTTGAGTTGCATAGCATATGGGAATGAAAGTAAAGAGAATTACATAATATATGGCTTCCCCAACATCATCAAACTCATATAAATGTCCTCATACAAATATGATATAATGCTACTTCAATATTGAAGTCAAATCCATGAAAACTAGTTATTCAAGAGCACGAGAATGCAAGCCTTTCATACATGTATTTCTGATATTTCGACTTATAGAGGATATGGAAATTATATTACAGAGACATAAATCATATTTTAAATATTTGGAACCAAATATACTCAGCAAAGCGCAAGCACCACTCCAACAAGTGTGCCCTCAACATGAGAGTGTGGGGGAATGAAGAAGAGGAAATGAGAGAATAGTGGAATAAATGAGAATTTGACTGTATGGTCCTTCAACTTGCAACTAAAAATCCTTAATTAATCTCCAATGATAGGTCTGAATGGCCTGTCCATCAACCATTTTGGAAAGGAATCCAACTCCCTTGAAATTGGTTCACAAACAAGAAGAGTGAACACTCACCGTGCAACGGATAATCAAAATCTCTCCAAAATTCCAAAGGATAGTTAACAAATGATCAAAATCCATTCTCTTCCTCTTGAAATCCTTTTATTTACTTCATGAGGCCTCCTAAGGTCGAATTTCTCTCCATGGGATTCCTCAAACTCATCTTAGTGGTTTAGTAACTCTCATGACACTTGTCTTCCTCTTCATGCTCCCATTCTTTCCCATATTCAAATGGATGCCGATAACTCCCAAATTCAAACTCTTGGTGGCTATTTTTATCCCTTTCATGTCATATTTGTCATATGTCTACAATCAGGTCTGAATTTTTCATACTTGTCATATAATCTTTCATCATTTGTTGTCATAGAATGCATGGACTCTCCTTCTAAGTGGCACAGCTTGTCTTCTAGTCTCTTCCTCTTACATGGGAGTTACTCTCTTTTAACTATTGAAATTCCTTGGATCATTATATGATATTTGACATAGAATCACCCTCCAATAACGTTACATTACCCATGTGTTCGAATTTGGATGAAAATAATGCCAAGTGTGTGGGGAATCTAGTCATCCAAAGGCTCCACAAGATTCCAAGTGTCTTCATGAACCCATTCCACCTTATTTTTTCTTATAATTTATCATTTATGTGACCCATTCAAATGTTAATATGGTAATCTAAAGTACTTTTGGGTTCCATAGCCCCTTATTACAAAATTTATGTCTCCATCTCAACCCCAGGGAACTAGTAGGTTGGTGGAATACTATTTGCAATTAGTATTATTTGGAAATCATTTAATTGGGTACATGAAATTACTCCCCACTCAATATTTCTTTAATAACCTTATTTCCTTATGTAATACCCCAGTTTTGACCCCACTCGCCTTAAACTACATGATACATATATTGTAAATAATCTTGGTGCGGAGCTAAAGGCCAAGGCCCCACCATAGATTTGGTTATGTTGTGCTTCTGTTTAGGAATGGTCACCGATGGTATGTCAGGACATGCGGCATATATT
Organism: Pseudotsuga menziesii; assembly: GCA_001517045.1. Taxonomy (NCBI): domain Eukaryota; kingdom Viridiplantae; phylum Streptophyta; class Pinopsida; order Pinales; family Pinaceae; genus Pseudotsuga; species Pseudotsuga menziesii. The sequence continues at coordinate 302,250 of LPNX011209772.1, read as the reverse complement.
TAAATTGTGATGTCATGTAAATGTGCATTTTAATTAATAACCCAGCCAGCTATGTTCACTGTAACTAAATTGAGAAGGGGCATGATTCCAAAGGATAAGGACGGGGAATGTTGAACATTGAGTCATGGGAGAAGAGCCATGTGTCATCACCACCCTTATTTGTTTTGTTGCTAGTTGGGACAATGAATTGGTTGGCAGGAAGGCCACGCCCACATCGCTCACACTCTCTCCACTACGCTCTATTGGTTTGTCCACTCACCAGATCGTGAGTCTGTTCGTCTCCCCTCACGCAAGCTGAGTAAAAGAATCCACATTCTGTTGTTGGGGGGTTCGCCTGCTCTCTGGGGGATTTGCTAGTCTGTGGGTTTTTTTCCTGTTCACGTAGAAGATAGTTCTTTTGCCTCACAAATTTGAGGACTGCGGATTGATTCTTTACCTGGGATTCATGCAGAGTTTGTGCTTTTCCCATCATTATCAGACATCGTATTGTCCTGTTAGTTCCATCGTTGAATTGTAGCTGGAAGTTTTGGATAGTTCTGTGGGCTACGTTTTTGTCTCTCATGCATAGTTGGAATTCAGGACCTGTTTCATTCTCGATCTGTATAAGTTTTCCCAGTGACTGCAGTGTGATTTGTGTGCTGTGGGCTCAGGGTTGATCATGGGCTGTCATTTGCCATGATTTGTTTAACTGTGTTTTTCCCTGTAAACACTTGAATAGCTATTTGGCTGCTTGCATGCAGTGGATTTGTCCCCAAACTATTTGGGGTTGGTGAATGAGGGCCTGAGGTGCTTGATAAACCTGTTGGGTTGAGAACCACATGGATAGAGCCACTGAGCTGGATTTCTTCTCCACAGCCCCTGAAGAGCATTGGAGGGAAGATCAGGGTCTGAGGGACTGCATTGCAGAGAAGGGAATGACTTCCTTGTGTTGGGTGTTCTAGAATCCATGCTGGTTCTGGTGTTGGTGTCTGCATCTCTTCAGTGAGCTCACCAGCTTAGCATTAGCCTTTCCCAGCTCCTGAATGGCCTGATAAACCCAACTCTGTTGTCTTGGCTGATCTGTTGTTCACCTGATAAACCCAACCGTGTTGGCTTGGCTGAACTGTGTACCCTTGTGGTGTTGTTACCTTGGCTATGTGTAAGCCTGTTAATTCCTTATTCCTTGGGGAATCATGCCCAGCTCAGGGGTGGCAGCGTTGCTGAGATATTAAGGAGCATGCAGGCGTATGGCTGGGTGGAAAGTTGCAGCGACGTAGCTGGTTGCAGAACAAGCTCCTTATAAGATAAGTAAATTTGTCTATTTTACTTCTGCAATCCCATTTACTGTTAATGATCATGATGAACATGTGAATGCTTGTATGAATGTATGTTGCTTCCACTGTGTATGATAGATAATCATGTATGCATGTTTTAGTTCAAGCATTTTATTTCAGCATTTCAACAATGATTATGAATGTACATGTTCATGGGGCTAGATGCCCAAATGTTTTGGTGTGTAGTAGCGTCCTCTTCGCCGGTCGGAGGGTCGGGGACGTTACACCTTCCAAAACTTTGCTTCAAATCTTAGCCACACTTTGAGTAGTGGCACTCAGGCACTACAATTGTGTGTTTACAAAAGGAAAGATATGTGGATCTTTGAATATTGATATATCCTATGACATCACCACTAACACCAAAAGGATTAATAAATTCCATCAAAACAAAATTTGCACAAATAATCTTTACCTCCATCTTTTGGAAACCTTTTCTGAACTTTCATCCCCTTTTTGCTTCTGTATAATTCTTTGAAGTTGGTGCTAAGTTGCCAAACATGAATTTTCAATATTCCAAGAAAGTTTAAAAGAGGAACCACCATTCTTATTTCTGATCTACTATGATTACAATCACCTTCTCAAGTAGTGACTCAATATCCCCTACTGCTTGTTTTCCCCACAATTGGAACCAAGCAATACCAGGATCCCATTGCTTGTATTGCACCCTTCCAAACATCATGAGTACAAAATATGGATCACAGAAGTACATAACAACATCATACAAATGTACATCAAGAATGTACATAATCAAAGAATCATGAAAGTGCTTGTACATTTGACTAAGTATATCATTATGTGGCCCATACACACAAGCATCAAGTATTTGATCAAATATTCCCCATTGACATAGGTGAGGATCCCATGTCCTATAATTATTCTTCAAAATAATATAAGGTGCATGAATATAATCAGCCATGCATTCTTTCATCCAAGAAGTGAATGAAGAACCTTCATCAATATTTGAACCAAATAAGGAGAAAATAAAACACAAGGTATTCAAGAAACTCAAAGAAGTCTCATCAATACACCCATGAATATGTATATCATCATGAAATAACAAAGGATGTTGCTGCAAATAATAATGTTATTCAATAATATATCTCTTCGCCTAAGTATGGGATGAAGTTCCTCCACCATCAAATGGACTATGCAAGGAGCAAGGAAAATCATGAGTCTCCAAGTGAATTAAGTGAACATCATAGGTGCATCCATGTAGATATGTATCATCATAATGTAACAAATGATGCTGCTGAAAATGTAAATAATATGTCACTCTATTCATTCCATCATCAAAAGGAGAGATAGGAATCCCATACTCATGTCGCACCATAAAAAAGAAACCTTTCACCCATACTTCGTTAGGATGAACGCTGCAAAATGTGGAAGTGTAGGATGTAGGAGAAATAACCAACTCAGCCAAAGGATTAGAAAGTGAAAAGTTTCATCATGTGAAGTATCCATAAGGTTAGGATCATACACCTCCCTAAAAAATGAAAAACTTTCCTCATAGGTTGGTTCTAAGGTAGTGGAATCATGCACTTCTCCAAAAAGTGTGTAAACATTTTCAAGAGGCAACTGAAGTTCCTTTTCCACCACACCAAGTGATTGTATCTCATAAATATGATATTCAAACACATCAAGGACCTGCAATTTTACATGTCTCTCATGATCCCTCATGTCATGAGAATCCTCCAAGCAATCTACCACATGAAAATTTGAAACACAGGAGGAAGAACAAGTATCTTGCAACCTCTTAAGAAGTTGCTCATTTTGAGTTTTGAGATTATGAATATACTCATTATTATTCAAGTATGCTTAATGTAACCATTCATTAAGCTCAACCAAATTGTTTCTATCAAAAAGCAAAGACATGAAATTACCTTCGATTGTACACATTGCTCTTTGAATCTTCCATGTATTCAAGGAAGGATGGATCCTCCAATGAAGAAACTTTCGAACAAGAATTTGACACCAATTCTTTAGTGTCATGGAGTATGATAAGGGTATCATGGATATTAATTTTACTGATCATATTCAAATACCCTTCAATGAAGAATATTTCATGGGAGTGAACCCCTCTTCTTCTTTCTTCTTTTTTTGATAAACTTCTTGAAGCTCAAGTGGTGATGGGGAAGTTGACATTGGTTCTTCATTATCTGCTACAAGGTATTCATCTTTATGCTCATGATAAATTTGTCTTGCAAAAACATTTTCAAATATGATCTCTATGTCACCAACATAGAGTTGTGAGCACCCATTAGTAGGTAGTCCTTCATAGTTCAAGCATTCATCAGTAGATGCCTTTTGGTCCATGTCCATAGTATAATGTGTCTTGGAATTATATTCAATAGTTTCAAGATACTCTTCTTCATTCTCATGTGATGTTTCCTCAACTTTTTCAAAGTCACTTGGGAGTGACTTTTGATCCTCTTGATGTAATATGTTTTCTACTTCACCACCCACAGAACTTGGTGACTCCTTAGTTTATCTCCTTTTCGGGCCCGGAGAACTAAATTTATGAAAAAAGAACCAGTTTGAGATCACTTTTTCTTTTTCATGCTTTGGAATAAATTATGAAAAATATTATGAGCGTTGTTTATGTCATTTGCATGCTCGTTAAAACTCAATACAAAGAATCGAGGTTATTGTTGGCTACTCCATACTCGTAAATAAATGGAACATCATGAGTAATCTTACATTCCTTCACACTTGTTAAACTAAGGTTATATGCGTTCTTTTGAAGGAGCTTCAGTTCAGTGATACTTTACCCCTTTTTCAGACCTTGCCAACTAAATACTAAAAAGGTCTACCTTAGTTCCTCTGACGCTAAGTTATTTCTCCTCTGGACTGTTTTATACTTTTTTGGATTCAAGAGACTAACTTTAAAAAAAAAGCACCCCCCTAGAGTCTTGTTTGGAGTTTTCAGACTCTTAAAATATGAAAACACCAGCGAGCATTCACTAATTCGGGCTCGTAAAATCCACGAATCACTGTTTTATCAAGCAATATTCTATATCTTCTTAAATATTGTTCAAAAATGAAGAAGACCTCAAGTTTAATTTCTTGGACTCGTTAAAAATTAAAAAGAAAGGAAGGAAGGAAATACTCTCTTTATTGTAAGTTTTTTGGCAACAAGTTCCTTGAACAAAGCACTAGTTTGAGTCTCTCGATACTCATGTTTCAGTTTTGGACTTCCTAGTTTCAACTAGTACATTGATTTATTGCTTCTCCATTGTTTACTTATCCTAAGTACATGGGTAATTTGTCAATGTCTCCTACATTACAGATGCGTCCAATTGTCTATCTTGAAGTTTCAATCTTCCTTGGGTCATCTCTGTGTCATGCTCACTGTTCAAGTATCCCCAACCTCTATCTATTTACCTTGATCCCTGTAATGCTCATCTCTGATTTTAATCTATGCCTATTTTACCTCATGTAGTCTACTAATTTACTCATGTGACCCGCCGAAGGATTCCTTGCCTCCCTTCTCACAAATGGATTCCTATCATCACCCGCTAATGATGAAGACCTAGAGTTTTGATAGTATCTCAGGATCCACTTTTTACCTTGGTGGATTCCTTTGCTTTGGTTGTCTGTACAACTCTTTAATCGATATTCTGATGGAATTTTCCATGCTCGACTTCAACTACTATATTCACATGGTGTAATTCGTACTTGATACTATGTATTTGGATGAATACCTTGGGTTTTTAGCCTATGAAACCTAAGTTGTGCAAGATGATGTCATGTTTTGTGGCACCACTCCATCTATTGAATATTTGCTATTATACTTATGTGGCTATGATCCATCTTGTAAACATGCGTGGACTTGTAGCCCATATGTCACACCTTAAAAAAGAAACCTTTCACCCATACTTCGTTAGGATGAACGTTGCAAAATGTGGAAGTGTAGGATGTAGGAGAAATAACCAACTCACCCAAAGGATTAGAAAGTGAAAAGTTTCATCATGTGAAGTATCCATAAGGGTAGGAGCATAAACCTCCCTAAAAAATGCAAAAATTTCCTCATAGATTGGTTCTAAGGTAGTGGAATCATGCACTTCTCCAAAAAGTGTGTAAACATTTTCAAGAGGAAACTCAAGTTCCTTTTCCACCACACCAAGTGATCGTCTCTCATAAATATGATATTCAAACACATCAAGGACTTTCAATTTTACATGTCTCTCATGATCCCTCATGCCATGAGAATCCTCCAAGCAATCTACCACATGAAAATTTGAAACACATGAGGAAGAACAAGTATCTCGCAACCTCTTAAGAAGTTGCTCATTTTGAGTTTTGAGATTATGAATATCCTCATTATTATTCAAGTATGATTCATGTAACCATTCATTAATCTCAACCAAATTGTTTCTATCAAAAAGCAAAGACATGAAATTACCTTCAATTGTGCACATTGCTATTTGAATCTTCCATGTCTTCAAGGAAGGATGGATCCTCCAATGAGGAAACTTTCCAACAAGAATTTGACACCAATTCTTTAGTGTCATGCAGTATGATAAGGGTCTCATGGATATTCATTTCACTGATCATATTCAAATACCCTTCAATGAAGAATAGTTCATGGGAGTGAACCCCTCTTCTTCTTTCTTCTTGTTTTGATAAACTTCTTGAAGCTCACTTGGTGATGGGGAAGTTGTCATTGGTTCTTCATTATCTGCTACAAGGTATTCAACTTTATGCTCATGATAAATTTGTCTTGCAACAACATTTTCAAATATGATCTCTATGTCACCAACATAGAGTTGTGAGCACCCATCAGTAGGTAATCCTTCATAGTTCAAGCATTCATCAGTAGATGCCTTTTGGTCCATGTCCATAGTATAATGTGTCTTGGAATTATATTCAATAGTTTCAAGATACTTGTTATAGCTGATATTACCATACATGCTAGATAACACATTTATGGCCTTCCGTGTCCCTCTGCAGACTCTTTGGACCCCATGGACTATTTTTGTACCTTTGATGTTTCTGAGATCATCCCTAAAATACCTGTTATTTTCCATACGCGACTTTTAAAGCCATTCTCGCGTATATACGTGGATATGATCCTTGAACCCACGTACATCGGGATGTGTGCAAAAGGCCAAATATTTTTGGAGTTTTCCTTGATATGGATTCGAGTCACTTGTGCCTTTAGATCACTCGGATTTGACCTTCCATTACCCCATTGAAGCACTATATAAGGAACCCTTTGGATACATTGAAAGGGGAGGAATTGAAGAGCAAGAAAACTATAGTCCATTGTTGCCATAGCTTATACTTGAGTTTGCATCCCTTTGTCCCTTGGAGCACTTTGTGTTCTTCCCAAGCTTGCCTTTCCTTGTGAGCTTGCTATCGAGAGATGGAGGATTGAGGTGGTGGAGGCCCAGGTTGTGGACTCAGTTTCTCCGGTTCGCAGACGTGCCGACAGAGGTTGTCATTCTTGTAATCTATGATTTATATTAATAGAAATATCTTTTCTACTGAATTTTTATATGCTAAGCTAGATCATCAGTATTTCATTTCAATTTCCTAACAAAAGCATATAAACAGGATCACTGAAAGAAACAATATCACAAGAACAACACAGAGTTATCCTAGGAAAACCCTATAGGGAAAAACCCAACAAAAGCTTCCTCAATATAGATGCCCCAAAAGATAAAAGGTAAAAATGAAAATATTGATCAAATACTGATCCTCCTCCTTCTCCAGCTACTTCTCTCTTCTTCACTAGTGCGCTATACAAGTGTGTGTGTGTGTTCCAAATGAGGAGTGCCACACCTCTATTTATATTCATCTGTTCACTTTAATTATAAATTTCGACATGTAGGCTCAAGTTAATCATGTAGGCTCGAGTTACACATGTAGGCTCAAGTAACCACACTGGGGTGCTAATGACCCACTTTTACAATTAGAGGGGACTACCTCATGACTCTTATTAGTTCTTCTGATTAGAAGCATCAGAGCATAAAGTAATACAATTGGTTCTCCCAGTAGGACCATCGGGGACCACAAAAGATATATATTAAATATTCTTTGAAGTTACAATATTTCAACACTCCCCCTTAACAAGAAGGGTATTCTACAACAACATCAACAACTACAATAATAGGAGAGAAATAAATGACATCATCGACATCATCAGGGTAACACATTTATAAATCATTGGAAGCTTTTAAACATTATGTAGTCTTCATCTTCAATCTTCAGTCTTCAGCAACATCAACACTTTGACCTCTTCGATCAGCAACAACTTTGACCGCTTCAATCAGCAACAACTTTGACCTTTCGATCAGCAGCAACATCTTCAGCACTTTGACCTTTCGATCAGCAACAACTTCTTCAGTACTCTAACCTTTTGATTAGCAACGACATCTTCAGCACTTTGACCTTTCGATCAACAACATCATCATCATCATATTATGATCCTTTGATCAACAACATCAGCAACATCATCATCATATTCTGATCTTTCGATCAACAACATCAGCAACATCACACTCTGATCTTTCGATCAGTACGTCATTATCACATTTTGATCTTTCGATTAGTACGTCATCATCATCACACTCTGATATTTCGATCAGTATGTCATCATCATCACACTCTGATCTTTCGATCAGTACGACATCATCATCATCAGCAACAACCTGCAATCCACAACTCAAAGACAAAAAGTATTTGGATCACTTTTGGACTTAAAGTCTAGGGATGATGCAATCCCACCACATTCTCAAAAACTGAAGTCACTGGATTGATTACGGGAGAATCAGTCCCTATCACTTTAGGACTAAGTCCAAGGATGATGCAATCCTACCACATTCTTGAGGACCAAAGTCATCGGATTGATTACGAGAGAATCAGTCCCTATCACTTTAGGACTATGTCCAAGGATGATGAAATCCTACCACATTCTCGAGGACCGAAGTCACCGTATTGATTACGGGAGAATCAGTACCTATCACTTTAGGACTAAGTCCAAGGATGATGTAATCCTACCACATTCTCGAGGACCGAAGTCACTGGATTGATTACGGGAGAATCAGTCCCTATCACTTTAGGACGAAGTCCAAGGATGATGCAATCCTACCACATTCTTGAGGACCGAAGTCACTGGATTGATTATGGGAGAATCAGTCCCTATCACTTTAGGACTAAGTCCAAGGATGATGCAATCCTACCACATTCTCGAGGACCGAAGTCACCGTATTGATTACGGGAGAATCGGTCCCTATCACTTTAGGACTAGGTCCAAGGATGATGCAATCCTACCACATTCTCAAGGACCGAGGTCACCAGATCACTTTAGGGAAAGTTCCCAGGGATGATACAATCCCACTGCTACATCACTACTCCCCCTTTCGGGGAAGGTCTTTTCGAACCACACCAAGCTTGTCTCGAAAGTGTTCGAACTTTACTCGGGACAGAGGCTTTGTCAGCACATCAGCAACTTGTTCATCAGTACTCACATACTAGATCTTTATGGCTCCTTTCTACATCATATCTCGAATGTAGAAATACCTGATTTCTATGTGCTTTGATCTGTCATGGAACACAGGGTTCTCTGTCATCTTTATACAACTTTGGTTATCACATAGAATCACGGTAGTGTCCAAATCTAGGTTGAATAATCCTAACATTAGATTTCGAAGCCATATGGCTTCACAACTAATAGAGCAAGTTGCTATATATTCTGCTTCGTCTGTGCTTAGAGAAACATTGGATTGCTTTCTGCTAAACCATGAAATAATAGCAGATCCCAGACTATAACATCCACTTGATGTGCTTTTTCTGTCTGAGATACTTCCGGCCCAATCTGCATTTATATAGCCATACAATCTATACTCATGGCTATTATCATAATATAAACCAAAGTCTATAGTCCCTTTCAAATATCTCATCACATGTTTTGCAGCTACCAAGTGAACCCGTCTAGGTTGAACTAGATATTGACTTAAGGTGTTCACAGCAAAACAAATGTCTGGTTTGGTATTTGTTAAGTACATCAATGACTCAATGATATGTTTGTAATGAGTCACATCCACTAACTCTGATGAGTCATCAGTTAACAACTTTAGGCTGGAATCCATGGGCGTGGCCAAGGCTCTGCATTCCAACATATTGAATCTTTTCAATATCTCTACTACATACTTTCCCTGGTTGAGAAAGATTCCTTCTAAACTTTGCCATACTTCTAGACCTACGAAATAATGCATTAACCCAAGGTATTTCATCTCAAATTCATTTGCTAGTTTCTTCTTGCTTTCCATAATCTATTTCTCATTCCCTGTCAAGAATAAGTGATCCACATATAGTAGTAGGATGACAGGTTCATCTTCTACAACCTTGAGGTAAAGGTTAGGATCAACTTTACTCTTGGTAAAGCCCATTCTCGACAGGAAAATATCTATGATCTCACACCAAGCTCGAGGAGCTTGTTTAAGACCATACAAGGCCTTCTTCAACTTGCACACATGAGTATGTCTATATTCAACTTCAAATCCTTGAGGTTGTTCTATGCATACTTCTTCTTCAATCACACCATTCAGTAAAGCTGTTTTCACATCCATATGGTGTAAGTCCCACTTCATCATGGATGCAAGTTCCATGATAGTTCTAATCGAAGCATACCGTGCTACTGGGGCAAATGTCTCTTCATAATCAATTCCCTCTTTCTGAGAGAAACCTCTGGCCACAAATCTTGCTTTATACTTCTCGATACTTCCGTCAGCTGCATGCTTTATTTTGTATATCCATTTGGAGGATACTATACTCTTTCCTTCTAGTTTGGGAACTATATCCCATACATCATTCTTCATTATTGACTGGTATTATTCAGTCATTTCTTCTACCCATTCTCTCTTCTGTACCGCTTCTTCATAGTTTGTAGGTTCTTGATCTACAAGATCACACATCAAGGCTACATAGTTCGAAAAAGTCTTAGGTTTCTTTCTTTCCCTTGTGGAGCCTTTAGGAGCTCCATATCTTTCTGCCTCTCGTATAATTTCTCTTATCCAAGAAGGCTTTCTCTTTCTTGTATCTCCATCATGGGGGGTTCTTGTGGTTTTGCTATTCCATGTTCTTCAGGAGCTTCATCTTCAGGGAGACATGTAGTTTCTTTATTTCTGGGAGGTGTCTCTTCTTCATACACTTCTTCATGTTGGCACTTATTGGATCTCTTGAGGGCTGCCTCTTCATCGAATGTCACATCTCGATTGATTTCCATGTGATGGAATCCAGGAATGTAGATTCTGAATGCTTTGGATACTTCACAATATCCAACAAAAATCCCCTTCTTTTCGGAAGGGTCTAACTTGGTTCTTTTCTATTTTGGTATATGAATATATACTGGACAACCAAATATCTTGAGGTGACTTACCTCAGGCTTCTTTTCTATGAATATCTCTTCTGGAGTCTTGAACCCAAGAGCACTGTGAGATATTCTATTATATACATACACAGCCGTTCTTGCCGCTTCTGCCCATAGATGCATTGGAAGATCTTGATCATATACCATTGTCTTCACTGCCTCCATGATGGTTCTGTTCTTTCTTTCCACAACCCCATTCTTTTGAGGATTGTAGGGAGTAGTTAGTTCCCTCTTGATTTTAGCATCTTTGCAAAAAGCTTCAAACTCTTTTGAGGTATACTCTCCGCCATTGTCTGATCGGAGTGTCTTTATTTTCTTGTCTGAAAGATTCTCTATCAAGGCTTTGAACTCCTTGAATTTTTCAAACACTTCACTCTTTGCTTTCAGGAAGTATATCCAAGTCTTTCTTGAAAAATCATCAATAAAGGTGATATAATATTCAAAGCCACTTAAGGATGTAGAAGACATTGGATGACATACATCTAAATTAATCAATTCCAACGTACCTTTTGTCTTTGTTTCACTTTTCGGAAATGGATTCTTGATGTTCTTTCCCTTTGCACATCCTTTGCAAATGCCTTCATGCTTGATCTTCATGTTTGGTAATCCCGTCACTACTTTTTTCACATGAGGTAGAGCCTTGTAATTAATGTGGGCAAGCCATCTATGCCATAATTCACTAGGGTCAGTGGACTTATGCACAAGGGCTGTTTCTGAGTGCCCCTTGAGTTTATACAAGCCTCCTTCTTCTTCACCAATAATGACTGCATCTTCAATATTCTTTCCTTTGGTCCACATGAGTACTTGACCATCTATGAAAGCAACTCTGAATCCTTTCTTATCTAAAGCTGAGATAGAAAGTAAATTATTCTTTAGACCAGGTACATATAATACATCTTTCATCTTTAAGGGATTACCTGAATCAAGTTTGTAGCTTGTTTCACCAACTCCTTTGATCGGATATTGATACTCATCTCCTAGGGATACTTTCTGAGGAGAGCTCTTTTCTTCAAGTTTGGAAAGAATTTTCTTTTGTCCCGTCATGTGCTTTGAAGCACCACTATCAATAAGCCAAGTGTCTTCTCCAGGAGTTATAGACCCAGAGAGAGCAGAGAATAGTACATACTCTTCCGCATCTTCTTCTCTTGCTTGCTTTCTTGAAGGTCCTTCATCTTCGTCTTCTTCATCCTCATCTTCAACAAGATGAGCATGGTGTCTTTTGTTGTTGTTGATCCTCTGCTTATATTCTTGCTTCTTCATAGGACAATTTTTGGCAATGTGTCCTATCTTGTCACAATGGAAACATTGAAAACTGGAGTAGTCCTTATTTTATAGGCTTTCTTTCGATCTTTGGAATCTTCTAGGAGGTTGATGCTCCTTGTGGTTTCCCTTCTTGAATATGGGTTGATTCCTTCTTCTTTTCTTGGTATGAGTGGCTAGAGCTTGATCATCCTCCTTTAGTAAGGCTTCTCTATTTGCCACTCTAGTCTCCTCTTGAATGTAGTCTTCCCATACCACATCAAACTTCATGCTTTCCTTCCTGGCACACATCATTTGAATGAATGATTCCCATGGTCTAGTGATACCATTGAGAGCAGTCATAACCATTTCATCTTCATCAAGCTTATCTCCAATAGCTTCTAGTTTCTCTTTGATCTGAGAAACCCTCGTGAAGTAGTCTTGGATGGATTCTCCATGACTCATCTTGGTGCTCTTCAGTTGAGCTCTTAGATTCATCTTTCTGTTAATGTTCCTTCCCTCATACATTCTAGATAGGGCATCAAACATTTCTTTTGGAGTTTTCTTGGATGACACTTGAGGGATCAAGTGATCCTTGATGGAGTCAACAATAATCCTTTGAGCCCTAATCATATCCTTTCTGTGCTTCTCCTTGGCTTCAAATTATTCAGGTTTTGAAACTTCTTCTTTGACATACTTATCAAGATCATTCTCTTGGAGAATGAGACTAATCCTATATTTACATGCTCGGAAATTCTCTATGCCTTCTAGCTTGTCCTCAAGCTTAGTGCTTGGGGCCATCTTGTTAGAAAATCACAAAAAAATGAAATTTTACGGAATGAGAAACTGACCTTACCAGGAGATGTGCTTGAATGAGGTGAGTTGACTGGTGTGCTTGGATTCTAGAGAATTCAACTCTTCAGCTTCCAAATCAGACTTGCAAGATTCAGCTTCTGTAGCTTTCTGGTTCAGCAGTTTTCTGGTGCAGCTGTCAAACTAGGGTTTGACTTTCCCGGAGACTTACACACCCAAAAAACTTTGATTCCAGGCTGAAATGATGTGCTCTGGTAGGGCACAAATTTCTATGCAATTAGTTTTCTGAAACTCAAAAATTTCTCCGAAACCCTAATTTCTTCTAGGGAGAGAAAGAGGGCTATTTCACCTTGTGAAAGCTGTCCTATTCAGGCTAGCTCTGATACCATGTTGAATTTTTATATGCTAAGCTAGATCATCAGTATTTCATTTCAATTTCATAACAAAAGCATATAAATAGGATCACTGAAAGAAACAGTATCACAAGAACAACACAAATTTATCTTGGGAAAACCCTAAAGGGAAAAACCCAGCAAAAGCTTCCTCAATATAGATGCCCCAAAAGATAAAAGGTAAAAACCAAAAGACTGATCAAAGACTGATCCTCCTCCTTCTCCAACTACTTCTCTCTTCTTCACTAGTGCACTATACAAGTGAGTGTGTGTGTTCCAAATGAGCAGCACCACACCTCTATTTATATTCATCCGTTCACTTTAATTATCAATTCTGACATGTAGGCTCGAGTTACACATGTAGGCTCAAGTAACCACACTGGGGTGCTAATGACCCACCTTTAAAATTAGAGGGGACTACCTCATGACTCTTATTAGTTCTTTCGATTAGAAGCATCGAAGCATAAAGTAATACAGTTGGTTCTCCCGGTAGGACCATCGGGGACCACAAAAGATACATATAGAATATTCTTCGAAGTTACAATATTTCAACATTTTCCTGTCCAATGATGTGCATTTAAATGAATATTGAATCCATGGATTCTTTTAATTGCTTATACATTATTGATTATATATGCTGGATTAGTTCTAACACAATTACATAGCATTCTTGTCTTGTTTGCTGGTTGTTGAGAGAGCAAATTGTTAACACAAGCGGGATTGGAAAAGCTCAACGGGGATCTACATCAACCTTCAGGAATAAGGTATGTTTCGATATCCTTTGGTGTTAGATGTTTTATTTCTCTTGCATATTGGGAAGGGATTGATTTCTATGGTTACTCTGTCTGTTGTGGTACCCCAAGCCATAGGAAGTTTTTTCCGTAACAGAATTGGCGACCATACTGGGGAGTTCATATTCATTTCCTTTGGGGTTTTTTTCGGCATTCAATGTTCTTGAATTGCTCTAATTTCTCTATTTCTGAGTCGGGTCTAGGGGCATGTTTTCCTAATAGTGTCTGATAGGAGTAAATTTTGTCTCAGTTTCTCTGTTTGCCTTCTTTTTTATCTATTTTTCTTCCTATACACGGGTTTTTCCTTCACAGTCACATGTACACGTGGGTTTTCCTGGAATAGCCGCGTATATACGTGGATTTTTTGCAAATAGTTGTGTATGCCCAAAGTTTTGCCTTTTTGGGGAAGATTAAGTGTTGCTGGGTGAGTTTGGATGATTGCTGAGTCTTCTTGGATGCTTCTGGAGTTTGTATACACCTCTGTTTCTGACCATAGACGCTTTTTAGTGTAAATTTTTGAAAATGTTCTTGTCATTTCATTTTCTATTTTTTGTTTTAGGATTAGTGCATTAGGTCTCTTTTACCTTGGTGCTTTGCTTGGGTGCTGTCTAATAGTGCTTGCAGATTCTGAGGGTTGTAGAGTCATACTTTTGTTTTTTATCTCATTTAATTCAAAAAATACAAAAACATTTGCTTTTTGCATCATTATGCATTGTTTTCATTTTGCATTTTGCATGGTACTTGCATTAGGTTTGCTTGGAGAGTGTTGGTCAGATTTTCATATAGGAATGATTGCATATTCATTTGAAGGAAAATTTTGCACTTCAAGTAGTAGCATACCCCATTTTTCATTTGACACAATGCATTTGCATTGATTGTTAGGTGTGCATTTTACTTCTTGTTGCGTCATAACATCATTAGTTACATGATCATTTGCCCTTTTGAGTAATAAGCCAATTAAAATCAACGCATAATAAAATGAATTACACTCTTTTATTTTATAGGGTGCACCAACAAGATTAGATTTTAGGGTCTTGGAATAGTTCATTGTGAGTAAATTCTCCAAGAATACTAAACGAAACATTTATGTGTCTATCCAGGTAAGAATGTGAAATTCCTTTATATAATTAGTGTTTATCAGGATCCTCCTCTTACAAGGGAGTTAAGCACGAGGAAGTGTGAGCGGTTATTGATTGGGATGACCCCTGGTCATAAATGAGTAACATCGAAGATATTTCCAGGATTGTATTCGTATATCGGGGATCTTTCGAGAGTTTAGGGCTTTTCTACCCTGCCCATACGGTCAATCCCGCCTACGACTGTCCGCCTGAGCATTGATTATATTGAGGTGACCATAGTTTCCTTACCTAGGATATCGAGGGGGTACTTCGCAAAGGTTATTCTGCAGGTGTCCTGGCTAGGTAGGGGTTGGACAACACAGTCGCTAAATGCGTTGAAGTTGAGGGCCACTATAATTGGTTATGAGCCTCCGCTTGTTGTGTATGGAAGTCTTAAGCCTCTCCTAGGCGAGGCATACCTGATTCATTCGGGAGATCACATATCCTGCCCTTGTTTTCTTGTGATTTGGCTTTAGATTTTATAGGTGTATGCTCTATGCATGCTAGTTTGCCTTGGGTTTGTGTAATTAGATCGAGTCTTTTCATTTTTTGAGTAATTGTGGATTCACGCACGACACTTCGCCGTTCTCGTCATTTAGCAGGACTTCCACCTTCCACATCTCCTCCTCCTTTGGGAGAGAGAAACAGACAGTCCGGGCGGACTACTTCTCACTTTGATTCACACACGATGGGAGATCACGAGGATGAGATTCCTAAAATGTTCTCTCCACCTCACAAGGTTGGGGATGAAGATCCTACTCCCATATATGATCCTTCACTGAAAATACCTTCACATTATAGTTATGATCCCTCATTCATAGGTCATCGATATTGGTTTCCAGGCGATGAGACTCACCATGAACCTACAAGCACTATTCATGTTCGTTATGGCATGTCTTATATCCCTGCACCCGATCTGGTACATCATGTTGCGTCGAAAGTTGAACCTAGCACTAAACCTGGGGGCATTGATCCTATTCCTTTCCATGTGGAGAGATTTGGGAGCACTAGTCACATTTCACCTTCCATCCCCGTGGTGGAAGCAACCTCACATGTCCATCCTAGAATTAGTGTTAGTAATCAGATGCGGATACCAGAACTGAAACGAGTGACCATAGGGAACACCACTTACATCCCTTCACATGTCCCTTCGTCCTCAAAGCCTACTCCTTCGAATTCATTTTTGACAACCCTTCCTCCCCATAATTCACATGGTCCTTCGGGCCATAATATTGCTACTAGCCATGTTCATACTATGACTGCTCGCACGGTAGTATCTTTGATTCAAGTACCTCCTATTGTGTCGGGCGGTCATATCCCTGTTTCTGGATCGTCTCATGGTCCATCGCAAGGAGTTCCCCATATCCCTAACTATGGACATTCTCATGGGACATCCCGTGGGAAACCTTATGGAGATTCTCATGGATAGTCTTATGGACCGCAGTATGGACAGAACTATCAACCCTATGGGTGCAGTTATCAACAACCTGCTTACTCTTCCAATTATGGCTTTGTAGCACTGCATAATCAAGGTACACCACATCACAATGCTTCCATGCAGCCCTATACGGGTCAAATGGGAGGGGGTTATTATGGCCAAGGCCATGGTATTTATAGCAATCAACCTTACATGAACCAAAACTATCAGGGAGCATGGCATAGACCAGCTCAACCTAGTCTCCCTTTCCTCGCAACGTTGAACTTACCTGACTTATCGAGACTTATGAATGATCTGGTATCTCATGACCCGGCTTGGCCA
Organism: Pseudotsuga menziesii; assembly: GCA_001517045.1. Classification (NCBI taxonomy): domain Eukaryota; kingdom Viridiplantae; phylum Streptophyta; class Pinopsida; order Pinales; family Pinaceae; genus Pseudotsuga; species Pseudotsuga menziesii. Next base: position 285,452 of record LPNX011209772.1, on the reverse strand, counting down.
TCCGTCCCTAACAAGCTTCCTTTGGACATTCCCAAGTTCGAGGGCAAAGCTGCAAAAAATCCTAGTGAGCATGTCACTACTTTTCACCTTTGGTGCTCTTCCAATTCCTTACATGAGGATTCAATCTGTTTGAGGCTATTTCAACGCACCCTCACCAGGCCTGCAATGAAATGGTATATAGAGTTACTAAGGGGAGCATACGCTTTATTTGATGACCTTTCCATGACTTTCCTCAATCACTTTCAGCTACCCGTACGTCACGATGTTGGTACTGAATTCTTGTTGACATTTTGGCAAGATAAAGCCACACATATCTCGAATCATATTCAAGAGTGGCATAGACGGAAGTGGTTTATTAAAGCCTTTATACCACCGGAATTTCTCCTTGAGTGGTTCCTCAAGTCGTTGTTACCTTACATCGCGAAGGATGTTTCTACATCCGGAGTCCAAAACGAGGAACAAGCAATCTTTAGGGCACAAGTGTTGGATTTGATTTATGCTCAATCCAGAATTTTGTATGAGATTATACCTAATGCTTTGCGATCTAGTTTCGATCCCAAGATCAATCCTGGACCACATGCCGATGGCATTGTGGGTTGTACAAGTGCCAAACCCATGGATTTGGTTGTGAAACAAGTGAGCCAATTGTCAATTAATCAATCTGCATCAGGACAAGCCACGAATTCATCTCAATCTACCCAAATGGTGAGTTTACTTTCCATGCAATCGTCGAACTAGAAGGGCAACCAACAACCTGGAAGGAATAGGAAAAACGAGAAAAATAATCGTAAGGGTGGGAACAAGAATGAAAATGCTAATTATAATGACAAGAACACTTTTAATGTTGGGGGGGACAAGTAGTCTAAACGTAAGCTGAAGTTTCTTTGAAAGTTATGTAAGGAGGACCACCTCACTCACTTATGCCCTCATATGGAAGATGCCTCGAGGTTCATAGCACAGGGCCCAGCTGTGATAACTAATTCTTTACCCAGCAATCAAAATATGAACTCGAGGACCATTGATACTCATTGTGCATTGGGTGGAGATCAAAATCCACCGAAATCCAATAGTGGTCATGGTTGCGTTAACATGGTGCATGCTACTAAGGTTGTGACTCATGCGAAGGATTATAGTTTGTCACAACTGGACCTTGGAAAGGAACCTGCTCCACCCGAGAGCCCTTTGCGTATCGAAAAACCTACGGATAAACCTGAAGTTGCACCTTGCATTCCTAAGCGAGTCCTAAAGCATTCAGGGCACAATCCTAATGCCCGAGCCGCCTAGAACTATTTCATTGTCAAGGATTTGGGCCAAACTCCTTGTGCGATGTCCGTGCTTGAAGTACTTTAGACTTTTTCTCCGTAGAGGAGAGCCTTGCTTTCTGCTCTTGGGGTTGATGATGATAAGTCTTCTTTCGTTATCAAATTTGAAACCATGGGAATACAACCTTGCTTACCTTACTACGTGTCTCTTTTGATTCATGTAGAATGTCTTAATATGACCGTCAAATACACTGTGATTGATGAAGGCGTTGCTACTTCTGTGATGTCTTTGTCATGTTGGAAGGGTTTGGGTTCTCCCAAGTTGTCTCAATCCGCTACTATGTTGACAACTTTTGATGGTAGATCATTTCGGCCTCATGAGATTCTTCCTTCTCTTAAGGTCCAATTGGGAGGGAAGACCGTCGTGATCAAGGTCGAGGTGGTTGATGCGCCCCTTGACTACAATCTTATGCTGGGCCGGAATTTGATTTATAGTATGCAAGCCGTAGCCTCTTCTCTCTTTTGAGTGGTATGCTTTCCATTTAATGGGAATATCATTACAATTTATCAGACATCATTTCTTAATCTGAGTGTTAATGCATCACCGGGAGCATCTATCTTGATTATCGATCATTCTCAATCGACAACTGAGAGTGTGGGTGTGGGTATGTATCCGTCTCTTATGGGAACCTTTAGCTGTCCTGCGCCCATTCTTATGATCAGATATAGTTTTGGTGGGGCTTTGTCCTCTTTGAATTTGGTGTCTTTTCGCACTACCCATATGGAAGATCCTTGGATTCTTCCTTCACAGAGTCCTTCGATTGGACCTATCGAAATGGATGTGTCGTTTCCTGCAACGATAGTAGCATATCAAGCAAATCTTGGTCAAGTTGCGGAGCCCAGTCCTTCCTCTTTGCGGACGGAGGAGGAGGAACCGTATGTGCTGCTTGCATGGGCAGTTGAGTCCTCTCACACACATGATTTCCTCAATGATGTTTTTCCATCGGATGAAGCCATTATTGAGGCCATGTCTGGAGTTGAGCCACCTTGGGAAGAATTACATCATCGATCATATTTTCTTCCTGAGCTTGACTGTATGGAGCGTGATGACTTTAGGGAGATTCTTAGCAAGAATATTGGTAGTCCCATGGTTTGATTGAGCTCTCCTGGTCAGATGGCCGATGGAAACATGGCGAATTTATCACCTACTATTCCTATCAATATTTCTCACGATCCTGGCAAAGTTGAGAATGTATACATTGGGGCGAGTTGTTCCCCTGATGAGATCAAGGAGTATACCGAGCTATTTAAAGAGTTTCGTGACATCCTTGCTTAGTCATATGAGGAAATGCCAGGTATTGACCCTCATATTTTCAAACATGATATTAAGACCTATCCGGATGCGAAGCTAGTTCGACAACGTTTGGATGCGGTGAATCCTAGAAAATCACCCACCATTAAGGCAGAGATAGAGAAACTCTTAAAAGCCAGTTTTATCTATCCCGTTCCCTTGACGTAGTAGGTTTCAAATCCCATTCCGGTTGATAAGAAGCAGGGAGTGATCTGTATATGCATTGATTTCCATGATTTAAATCGTGCTTGTCCCGAGGATAATTTTCCCACACCATTTATTGATAAGATTTTGGATGAGTGTGCGGGAAGTGAGGTATTCTCCTTCATGGACGGTTTTTCCAGATATAATTAGATTTAGGTCGAACCCAAGGATCAACATAAGACTACATTTATTTGTCCTTGGGGTACTTTTGCATATCGAAAGATGCCTTTCAGCCTTAAAAATGCTGGAGCTACATTTCAGCGGGCTATGACCTTAATTTTTCATGATCTCAAAATGATTATCGAAGTGTCTTTGTGATCCGGAGGATTATTCATCTTTAATTTACACTGATCCAATATGGTACAATGGTATGTAATCTATGGTTCAAAGAACATAACATATGTTTTAACTCACAGATTGAGCTATGACACAGATTGAGTTGTGACACAGATTTAGCTATGACACAGATTAAGCTGCGACACAGATTGAGCTGCGACACAGATTGAGCTGCGACACAGATTTAGCTATGACACAGATTGAGCTATGACACAGATTTAGCTGTGACACAGATTGAGCTGTGACACAGATTGAGCTGCGACACAGATTGAGCTGCGACACAGATTGAGCTGTGACAGAATTTTTACACTGCTGTGATAGACATAGCTGTGACAGACTTGCTGCGACATCACGAAGTTAGTGGTGACATCAAATGGTTACGTTACATGTGATGCTATGGTATGGTGCAAAATATGTGTGTAACGGTCATTGCAACATGTTGTGAGTCAACATATGTGCGTGGAGTTGGTTGCAACGTTTCGGGAATATGGAACGTCGTGGTATCATAACGCTTAACAGCATTTTGGCCGAATTGCATGGTTTAGCTTAGCATGGTTGTAACAATAATAAAAAAAGAAAAAGAAAAGAGATAACAGCTGAGATGATGGAATCAAATCGATTACTTATCCCTCCCGCTAAACTCTTAAATAGAGGAGGCTGGCCACCGAGAAGGGTAGATTGTTTTGGAGCGCAGAGTATCGTTTCTCTGTTATGAGAAGCTTAGAGATCATTTTTGCTGCGAAGTGTCCAGAGTGTTGTTTTGTATTTAGAAAGTCGACCATTCTCTGTTATAGTTTGGCTTCTTTATCTTTTGAAGTCCAAGTTGTAAGTTCCAGAGAGGAGTCTTGAAGACTTCCTGTCCAGCATTCTGTTTCTGCAAATGCTGAGGTTGATGCCAGAACCATTTGTACCATTTTTAAGCCATTAATTGGATCGGTACCCATTGGAGAGGGACCCAGAGACATAGCCCAGTGGAGGGGGTGAACTCCGTTATCAACTTCTGTTTGTGACTCTCTGTTTCTGTGTTTGTTTATATCTGCTTATTAGTCTGGTTGTTCATTTCTGTTCTGTTCTGAGTATTTAATTTCTGTTAATGCTGTTCCATTTAATTAACCTGCTGAACACATTCTTTTAAACACAAACCTTTAATGCACATAAGTTGAGTTCCGACGGATCATATTTGGTATCAGAGTTGGTTGACTATTGTGCAAGTCTGTGAATGCTTACTAGGTACAGGTTAAAACGTGGTGAAGGAGAATTAGTTGAAGAAGATCCTGAGATTGGCTCCAAGAGTACATTCTCAAGAACCATGGCTTCTCCATGAGGGGAAGAAGAAGGACATACCGAACGGGAAAAACCTGTCATTTCTGAAACAGAGTTTGTGGAGGCTTTTATGAGTATGAAAGCCATGCTGGAAATTCTACTCAATGAGCGAGCAGAGAGGAAGAAAAAAGAAGAGGGATCTTCATCCAGAGATGTAGAAGTGAAGCCTGAAGAAAAGGGTAAAGGAGTAGGAGGTGATGGTGATCCTCCTAACACTAATCAGACTTTTTCTTCTTCTCATAATGCAAGTCCTAATATGCCTTATTTCAAATTGGATGTCAAATTTGAATTACCTATTTATAATGGAGATGTAGATGCTGAAAAATTGGACAATTGGATCAAGCAGCTTGAGGTATATTGCAGGGTGCAGGGCATTAATGATGACCCTTCCAGGATTCAATTGGCCACTTTAAGGATGAGTGGAATGGCTCTTACCTGGTGGGAGAGCAAGATTCAACAAGATCTTCGAAAGAATGGTAAAATTATTTCAGTTTGGAATGAATTCATTGAAGTATTGAGGAAGCAATTTGATCCTTTAGGTCACATGCAGCAATTAACCATGAATTGGCAAATGTTTAGACAAGCTAAAGGACAAAGCATTCAAGACTATACTCATGAATTCAGAAAGAGGGCTATTGCATTGAATGTTTCATTAGATACATAGGAAACTCTTCTTAAGTACATTGGTGGCATGCATTCTTATTTGAAGCATACTTTGTTGATGTTTAATCCTAGTAATTTGGATGATGTATGTGTTCAAGCTACCCATTTAGAAGCTAGGGGTAAGCATGCTAATGATACTTTTGTGAAGAAGTCATTTAAATTTGACAGCAAATCGAAAGGTCAAGACAAGGGGAAAAAGAAGACGACTACTGTTAAGAAAGAGGGTGAAAAGCCTACATGTTCGCATTGTCAGAAGGGACATGATGTCTCTAAGTGTTGGAAAATTCATCCGGAGTTAAGGCCAAAGAAGTACAGAGGAAACAAAGATAAAGGGAAAGCAAAGGCTACTGCAGTCGTTATTCAAGACTTGGGATCCAACTCAGGTGATGAAACAAAGGTTACCGCTGTTGGGATCCAAGGTAAGGATAAAAGTATCTCACTTCCCATTGATGCACAATCCAGTTCTAGTGCAAGTACAAGTCTGCCATCTACTTCTAAGCAAAATGATAAAGATAGAAGTGCACTGTTTCATGTTCGTGTCATTGCAAATCACACAAAGATTGATACATTGTTTGATAGTGGTTCACAAGTAAATATGATATCAGAAGAAGTGGTTAAGAAATTGCATTTAGTTACTGTGCCTCATGAAAAGCCCTATCCTCTAGGTTGGGTTACTAATGATACACGATTTCAGGTTACAAAGAAATGTGTATTAAAATTGGCAATTACTGAAAAGTTTAGGGATGAGGTAGAATTGGATGTAGTACCACTTGACATTTGCGGGATTGTACTTGGGAGTCCATATTTGTATGATCGGAAAGCAGTCTTTTATAGAGAGCAGAATAAGTATCATCTTTTTAAAGAAGGTATGGAATATATTGTATGAGCACATAAGATAAAAATCAATCTAGCAATAGTTTCTGCAGGACAAATGAAGAGGTTGGTAAATGCTAGTAAGAATTTTGTGTTGATGATGGTTAAGATGAAAAATGATGAAGTCTCTAAATCTTTTGAAAAATGTGACCCTAAGCATAAATCTGAACTGATTGACATCATTTCTGAGTATGATGATTTGTTTCAAGATCCGAAGGGGTTACCACCGAAGAGAGAGATTCAGCATGAGATACATTTGCAGCAGGATGTGCCACTCCCAAACATAGCCATGTACCGGATGTCTGTAATGCAGAACGAGGAAATCAAGAAGCAGGTTTAGGAGCTGATTGAGAAGGGGGTCATCCGGCCCAGTACTTCTCCTTGCGGCTCTCCTATAGTTTTGGTTCCAAAAAAGGATGGGTCATGGAGGATGTGTATCGACTACAGGGACCTTAACAAAATCACCATTAAAAACAGGTATCCTCTTCCTCGTATTGATGATTTTCTTGATCAGTTGAAACATGCAATTTATTTTACAAAATTGGATCTGCGTAGTGGGTATCATCAAATCCGTGTTGCTGAAAATGATGCATGGAAAACAGCGTTTAAAACAAAACAGGGTTTGTATGAATGGCTTGTAATGCCTTTTGGTCTATGTAACGCTCCTGCTACTTTCATGCGGGTCATGAATGATGTCTTTCGTTCATTCATTGATGATTTTGTAATTGTATATCTAGATGATATCCCGGTGTTTAGAAAAACTTGGGAAGAGCATGTTGTACATGTGAAGAAAATTTTAGATGTACTAAGAAAGGAAAAGCTTTATGTAAAAATGTCCAAATGTGAATTTGCTAAAACTTCTTTAGTATATCTAGGCCACGTCATTGGTGGAGGCCACCTGCGAGTGGACCCAGCCAAGGTTGTTGTCATTGTAAACTGGCCATGGCCTAACACCGTTACTGAAACCAGAAGTTTTCTAGGTGCGGTTCAGTATTGGAGGAAATTCATTTCTGGGTTTTCTTCCATTGCTGCTCCATTACATGCATTGACAAGTGTTAAAGAGATTTTCCAGTGGGGAGGCAAGCATCAGAGAGCCTTTGACACTTTGAAGGAAAATATTAGCACAGCACCAGTTCTGACATTGCCAGATTTGTAGCAGCCATTTGAGATAAAAAACGATGCCAGCGGGTTTGCCATGGGAGCAGTTTTGATGCAAGGAAGGAAGCCAGTCTGTTACCATTCAGAAACATTCTCTACTGCGGTAAGTAACTATCCAACCTATGACAAAGAATTGTATGCTTTAGTACAGAGTGTAAAGAAGTGGAAACATTATATCATGGGGAAAGAGACAGTCATACATACTGATCATCAGCCACTTCAATATTTGCAATCTCAAACTAAAATACAACAAAGTAGGCATCTAAGATGGATGGGGTTCTTACAACAGTTTCATCTCGTAATCAAGTACAAAAAGGGAATTCATAATAAAGTAGCAGACATGTTATCAAGGCCACCTATAAATGCTCCAATCATTCTTCAGAATAGTTCATTAACACATGAAAGTTATATTGAACAGTATGTAGAAGATAAAGATTTTAAGAAAGTATATGCATCACTAATACATGGTAAACAGGAAGAGAACTATTTTGTGCATGAACAGCTCTTGTATCATCTTGGTAAACTTTGTATTCCAGAGAAAGAAAGAGTGCATGTAATCCAAGAGGCACATAGTTCATTGATTGCAGGACATTTTGGAATAAGTAAAACATTGTTTGTATTGCAGAATCACTGTTATTGGCCTCAAATGCAAGAAACTTTAGCTAAATACATAAGAGGTTGTGTTATGTGTGCAATAAGTAAGCCTAGCAATAGGAAATTGGGTTTGTACACACCTCTTCCAGTTTCTTCTCGTCCTTGGGAAAGCATTTCTATGGAATTTGTAGGAGGACTACCTATGTCTAGAAAAGGGCATGATTATCTATATGTTGTTGTGGATAGATTCAGCAAAATGTGTATCTTAATGCCATGTAACAAACAGATCACTGCTGAACAAAAAGCTCACCTATTCTTTCAAAATGTTTGGGTACATTTTGGGTTACCCATGTCTATTATATCAGATCGAGATTCCCGTTTCTTGGGAAAATTCTGGTCAACTTTATGGGAGCTTATGGATACCAAACTGAAGAAAAGTACAGCTTTTCATCCACAAACCAATGGGAAAACAGAGGTAGTGAACAGAACAGTGGTTCAGCTGCTCAGAGGATATTGTAGTAAGCATCCTAAACTTTGGGATGAGCAGTTGCAGTATATACAACATGCTTACAATCATGCAGTTCATTCTTCCAAGAAAAAATCTCCTTTTGAAACTTGTTTTGGTTATCTGCCAAAAACACCGATGGACTTATCTTTTGGCAAAGATGCAGTGGATGGACATCATGATGCAGATAAAGCTTTAAAGTTCATTCAGAGAATCCAAGCAGTGCAGCAGGAAGTTCAAGAACAGTTGGAGAAGAGCCAGGCAAAGTACAAATCCAGGCATGACAAGCATCGAGTTGATCATCAATTCCAGGTTGGTGACAGAGTTTGGTTACATATCACAAAAGAGAGAATGAAAGGTGAAGGTAAAAAGCTTAAGCCTATCAGGTATGGTCCTTTTGAGATCTTGGAAAAGATCGGTACTAATGCTTTTCGCTTGAATTTACCTCCATACATGCAAATTTACTCAGTTGTCAATGTTGAGAATCTTAAATTATATGAGCCTCCTATGATCATGGATGAGGAAACTAACGTACAGATTCCTTCAGTTGATGATTTGGCACCTGAATATATGAGAGAGTTGCAGGATGATGTTATTCTAGACAGAAATGTAAGGACTTCACGAAGGGGGAACGCTGAGTACCTTCGAGTGGGGCTGAAAGGAATGCATCCGAGCAAAGCAAGATGGATGGAGATTGGAAAAGTGAGGGAGCTATACCCTCACTTACTTGTTGAATGATTTAGGCTTTTGGTGGTCCAAAAGCTCTCCAATGGGGAGGAATGATCTAGAGGATTATTCATCTTTAATTTACACTGATCCAATATGGTACAATGGTATTTAATCTATGGTTCAAAGAACATAACATATGTTTTAACTCACAGATTGTGCTATGACACAGATTTAGCTATGACACAGATTGAGTTGTGACATAGATTTAGCTATGACACAGATTGAGCTGTGACACAGATTGAGCTGCGACACAGATTGAGCTGCTACACAGATTTAGCTATGACACAGATTGAGCTATGACACAGATTTAGCTATGACACAGATTGAGCTGCGACACAGATTGAGCTGCGACATAGATTGAGCTGCGACAGACTTTTTACACTGCTGTGACAGACATAGCTGTGACAGACTTGCTGCGACATCGTGAAGTTAGTGGTGACATCAAACGGTTACATTACATGTGATGCTATGGTATGGTGCAACATATGTGCGTAACGGTCATTGCAACTTGTTGTGAGTCAACATATGTGCGTGGAGATGGTTGCAACATTTCAGGAATATGGAACGTCGTGGTATCATAATGCTTAACAGCGTTTTGGCCGAATTGCATGGTTCAACTTAGCATGGTTGTAACAATAAAAAAAGAAGAACAAGAGATAACAGCTGAGATGATGGAATCGAATCGATTACTTATCCCTCCCGCTGAACTCTTAAATAGAGGAGGCTAGCCACCAAGAAGGGCGGATTGTTTTGGAGCGCAGAGTATCGTTTCTCTATTATGAGAAGCTTAGAGATCATTTTTGTTGCGAAGTGTCCAGAGTGTTGTTTTGTATTTAGAAAGTCGACCCATTCTCTATTATAGTTTGGCTTCTTTATCTTTTGAAGTCCAAGTTGTAAGTTCCAGAGAGGAGTCTTGAAGACTTCCTGTCCAGCATTCTGTTTCTGCAAATGCTGAGGTTGATGCCAGAACCATTTGTACCATTTTTATGCCATTAATTGGATCGGTACCCATTGGAGAGGGACCCGGATACGTAGCCCATTGGAGGGGGTGAACTCCGTTATCAACTTCTGTTTGTGACTCTCTGTTTCTGTGTTTGTTTATATATGCTTATCAGTCTGGTTGTTCATTTCTGTTCTGTTTTGAGTATTTAATTTCTGTTAATGCTGTTCCATTTAATTAACCTGCTGAACGCATTCTTTTAAACACAAACCTTTAATGCACATAAGTTGAGGTCTGACAGATCACTTTGGATGACGTCGCTGCTCATTCTCGTTTGAGAGTGCGTCATCCATACCATTTGAGATTAGTATTCGAAAGATGCAGTCATTACCAGGTTCGTTTAAATCCTCATAAGTGCATATTTTGTGTGACTGTTGGTCGCTTTCTAAGGTTCATTGTATCCAGGAAGGGTATAAGAGTCGATCCCTTAAAGGTTGAGGCAATACTTCAATTGTCTCCCCCGTGTAATATTAGACATCTTCTTGCAGAGATTTGTAGTTAATTTTTTCAACTTGACTAAAGGCTTTATGCATATTTTAAACAAGGACACCCATTTTTGTTGGGATGAGTGAGCCCAGGAGTCCTTTGATGCTCTTAAGCAAGGCTTAGCATTGGCCCCCGTGCTTAGTCCACCTGACTATAGCCGTGATTTCTTGATTTATGTGGCCGCGTCCATGGAGACAGTTGGTATGGTTTTGGTTCAGGAGGATGAGGAGCTCCATGAGCATGTCATATATTATTTGAGCCAAAACCTTATTGATGCGGAAATCTGTTATTCCCATGTGGAGAAACTTGCCTTGGCCACCGTTCATGCAGTTCAGAGATTGAGACATTACATTATCCTTCGCCGAACCTTGGTTGTAGCTCATATCAATCTGTTTCATTTCATCCTCACTAGAAGGATGATTGGGGGAAAATACAATAAATGGATTGTTATTTTGCAAGAGTTCGATCTTGAATTCATTTCGGCGAAATTGAAGAAATCGTTGATCTTTGTGGAGCTCATGTCTCATTTTCCAAGTTTGAAGGAGGAAGAGGTTTATGAGGATACGTTTTTCGATGAGCATATTTTCCCTATCTCAACTTTGGACCTGTGGTACAGGGATATCATTGTATTTTTGCAAAAGTTGAAGGTCCCTACTCACCTTTCATGGGATGAGCGATGATGATTACGTCATGTAGTTAAGAACTACCTTATAGTGGATAACACTTTGTACTGCCGTGGGGTAGATTCCATTTTACATTGTTGTTTAACCCTTGATGAGGATGAGGTTGTGCTGAATGATTGCCACGGAGGGGCGTGTGGTGGTCATTTATCTGGGCTTTCTACAGCCCAAAAAATATTGAGAGCGGGATATTTTTTTCCGTCGATCTTCAAAGATTGTGTTAATGCGGTCAAGAAGTGCCACCCTTGCCAGGTGTTTGCATGCAATATGTGCTCACATCTAGCCCCATTACATCCTATTGTCACTGCCGATCCCTTCGCTAAGTGGGGGCTTGATTTTATGGATTGCAACCCAACTTCGGCTGGGGGGCATCATCACATTATAGTGGTTGTCGATTATTTCATGAAATGGTCAAAGGCAATGCCCATGATTAAATCCGATGGTGAGACAGCCGTGCATTTTGTTTTCAACCAAATTATTCCTTGGTTCGACATTCTGAAAGAGCTTGTCACTGACCATGGTAGGCACTTTTAGAATAAAATGATGGAAGAGTTGGATTCAAAGTTAGGGTATAAGCAGGAGTACTCATCTTCTTATTACCCTCAGGTGAATGAAGTTGACGCTAATTAGCATCCCAATTAACGTCTCAATTAGCGTCCCAATTAGCATCACATTTATCATCCCAATTAGCATCCAAATTAACGTCCCAATTAGCGTCCAAAAAAAATCCCATATAACACCAAGAATAGACTCCAAAAACCTAAGACATTGATCTTCCTAATACGACATCTACGACCTCAATAATCATCTTCATTACAAGGACGCACATCCAATACATGTAGGACAAACATTCTCTTTACAAGGATTTCATGGTGGTTTCATACAAAGTGCATGGTCCATGAGCACTAAAATCCTTTTTTAGACGGTAAGAAATCGGTGTGTCTCCTTTGACCATGTTTAAGCCATCAAGAACCATCATCGGTGCATGAAAACTTGTAATGGTGACCATGCAACACATATAACCCAAAATTAATTTTATAAGTATGTGTAGTGACTTTTGACCATGCACTTTAAGGCTGCATAGGGTCTAAGGCCATATGAGTTTCCTCAATAAGATCGTCATGTCATGAAATTCCATTACTATTGGTTATTCATTGAAGGGCCACTGTTATGATGCCTAGGAAAATAGTACAATTGGTTGTAGTTCATTGTCTATGTTAACGTCACTGTAAGGTTACTTTCAATAGCATTCTTTCCCCCTTAAATATTTATTTATGGAAATTGATGAGCTTTAAGAAAAAGTTATAATTTCTCTTGAGGGTTAGAAATCTATTCATCATTGTTCTAAACAAATGATTAATCTTACAAATCCATATTATGGTGTACCATACTAGGAGATGGAAAGTTATAGAAATTTCCTTAAAGTCTCATTCAAACAAGCTACAACAAGTGATTTTTTTTACATTTAGTGTCTAAGCTAAGCCAAATAATCTATTTGATTCACCTCCTTAGAAAAATACTTATAATAATATTTTAATTCATATTTCATGCATTCCATCCATGTGTCATTTAAAATACTTATGATAATATTTTAATTCATATTTCATGCATTCCATCCATGTGTCGTTTAGTACTCACTCTTTTTATTCATGTCTTCACCTTAGATTAAAATTTAAAAAACTAAAAACTAAAATGTGTGCATTCCATCCATGTGTCATTTAGTACTCATTTTTTTATCATCTATTCACCTTAGATTAAAATTTGAAAAAAATCATTTTACACCAATTCAAAAAAAAACTAAAAATCCATATGTGGGCGCCAAAACATGTCAAACTACCTGCGATTGGCATCGTGGTATTCAATCTTGTCGTTGTCAAATTTAGCAGGGTAGCACATAGTGAATGCAATGGGAATGTGGTGTTGAGGGTTTAAATCATCCTTGGAAGCTTCGCATGGATAAATAACCAGACCCTCATAATTTCCTGTTATTGGCATTGTCGTCTTCAACATTGTCATCATGGACTTTAGCAGGGTAGCACAGAGTGAAGGCGGGGGGAATGTGGGATTGAGGTTTTATATCATCCTTGGAAGCTTAGCATGAAGAAAAGAATAGACCCCTCATGGTTTCAAATCTGATGTATTCAAACTCATGACTTGATTCATAATTGATGCAGATGATGTTTACAAACTAAGGTTTAACGGCTGAAATGGATGGTGTCAAGATCTCATTCGAAAATCAATGAACCAATATTCACATACAAAAATATTCTAGGAAGGACATAGCCCGATGATGGATTATGATTGATCGCATATGGATCTCAATAAGATAAGATTATACACTAAGATAAGATCATTAACGTAATGGGAAATGATCAAAACCATGAAACATAAAATACACACTTTTATTAATTCTTGCACATGATCTAGGAACTAGGAATCAAAATCATCAAAGAATAATTAACAAATACTCATGAATTGGAAATAACTGGATCCAAATGGTTTCCTCTCTGTATATTTAATAAATAGTAAATGGTTACAATACCAATGCTGAGCAATGGCTTAACTCCATGAAGAATTCCAATACCTAAGGGACAATTCGAATTCAATGAGTGAGTCTAGCTTAACTGACTCTTTGCCATGCAATCTCACTCAGTTAACCACTTGACTAAAACCCTAATTGACTCACCAAACCCTAACTGAAGTCGGAGTGCAATAAATGACTGAATCTCAACTGAAGGAGATCAAACACATGTCATAGCAATCCAACCATCAAGTGCTAGTCCTGCATGACTCCAATGAACCCTGATGAAGTTAACTGAAGCTGAACTGACCATCAGAAGTTGGTGGAGGCGCCTTGTTGACTCCAGTTCATTAAATAATAATAAATAATCATTAAATAATATATTTAATGAATGGAGGCACCTTAACTGGTTGTAACTGACTGGTTGAACTGATTGTAACCACCAGTTAGCAATTAGGTGCATTAATGTCACACAGACCACCCCTATAGTGCTCCAGTTAGCCTCCTTGACTGTAGGAGAAGGCTAAGTTAGCCTTCT